>JAXGGA010022376.1:0-15074 GCA_038373865.1 Uloborus plumipes
CTTTGATTGCAAAAAAAGCAGTTAAAAGATTTTTTTTTAATTTGATTTTCTGGGTAAAAACTTCGGTCTTGCTTTACTTTTGATATTCCAAGCAAAGACAAAACATTTTGAGCAGTTATTATTAAAATATATAGGAAATTATGGGTGTTCCGAATCACCCCGCTGATAGGGGTCAATCGGAACACATGTTAAAATTTTTATTTTTTTCCATTTAACCTGTAATAGGTCTCACAAACATGAGTAATGTTGATGGGGGAGAATAAGAACAGATAATTACTGTCAAATAAAAGTATAATTTCAATACCAGTAAACGTTTATAATTTGTCAAAAATCAAAATAATTTTGAACTTATGAAAAATTAAAATTAATTTTAAGAAATGCTTTTTAATTGAAATACAAAGCTTTAACATAAACTGAAGTCACTCATATCGTCCACAAATATGTACTTGTCCTTAAAACTAGCAATTGTGACTTGGCTTAAGTTTTTTCATAGCATCTTCTGGGATGAACTCTGCCTTTTCTTTAGTTTCTTGAAATCTCTGGGTTTTGGAGATTGTCCTGAAAGATTTTAACGCTTATTCATGACTGTCTGTGTACTGGTCTTTTGCTATATAAAGTCTATATGACTTTTCCCCGCGTATTTTAAGTAAAAAGAAGTCTCCTGGAGAAAAAATCTTTTGAAATCTGCAACTTTTTGTCATTCTAAGATCTAGTTGCTCACGAGAAGGGATAAACAGTAATAAATCCTTGTCCTTGTCTTGATTAGAAGAATTGGGGTCAAAATCTTGATTTTTCAAACAGTTTCCTTCAAATAAGTTTGAATTGGAACAACAGAACAAAGTGTTCCGATTCACCCCGCAATTTTGTTTCCTATGGCATTTTTCAGAATTCTTCCTCTCTATGACACAATTTATAAAAAATGTAAATTCTAATGTGGTATTCTATTGTTCAGATACATGCATAATTGAAACATACCAGTCTTAGGTTTAAAATATAAGAAGGTTTGTTCTTGCATATGAAGTTTTGCAGTCTATGAAAATGTGATGTTTTCTAGCATTCCACATGCAGCCCTCCTTAGAAGCCAGTAGCGTTTCCAGATTGAAAAAAGTATTTTTTTTCCTACTTCCTATGATCTTGCCTTTCTAAAAAAAAATTAATGGCGAAAATTACCCAATAGTATATTTATGAAGAATTTCTTTGTACGGTCGGGAAGTTTTGTTCCGATTGACCCCGCTGTTCCTATACACCCCATTTTACGGTACCTCCGCGCTTCTTACAACTGCATAACAAGAAGTTCTGTCAAGAACTAAACGAGCCTACTTTCCCGTACATCGACATCGGCATTCTAGCATCTGATCATTATTCTCTTGATTATCTGAGACTAAAAATTATGTCAAACATACCTTTTTAGCACTTAAAGCTGATTTCTAAAAGCAAAATATACCCCTCTCATCAGATGAAATAGACACATAAAAAGTAAATAAATGAATAAATAAAGTTTTGTCGCACCTTTTAAAGAATGTAACTGTTACAGTTCTTCCGTAGAAAAATTCCTCAATCGTTTTCAAAAAAAAAAATAAATAAATAAATAAAGTACAAAGTACATCAAAACACATTTTATCAAAGAAAGAAAAAAAAAAAAAAAAAAACTCGTCCGTTGATAAAATGTCTCGAATTTCACTTTTAATCCGTTGCCAGTCGTTAAATATAAATAAAAAATAAAATGCCCTCGTGAATGAAACATTTTTGTTACAAAAAAAATCGTCTGCCAAAAATAATAATAATAATAATAAATAAATAAAACCAAAACAAATGAATAAATAAACAAAAAATCGTCTGCACAGTCAGTCATTTTTTTCTGAGCCTGCATTTCCGACATGTTTGCGGAGTCGGAGTCGGAATCAGAGTCCTCACAGAAGATTATTCAGAAAAGTACCTTACAAACATTATTTATCAAAACCATTTTCTTACAAAGTTAGTTTGAAGGAAATCCAACTTTAAGTTCAGGATCAACATTCAACTTAAATTCCCCGTAGGTGCTAATGTTAAATTTTTTTTCTGAACGGTTCAATATTGAACGAAAAATGGTTCAAATCAAAAAGCGAAATATGGGAATGAGAATCTCCGTGATCTTTCAAACAAAAAAAGTTTATTCCATTCGGATGGTTTACTCAGAAGATATTAGGTGGAGAAAGGTTGCTTGAACGGTTCAATGTTGAACGAAAAAATGTTCAAATTGCAAATTTAAATACGTAATGAAGTATCCTTGCTGAGATCCTTCGAACAAAAAACAAAGTTTATTTAAATCGGACTGTTCACTCAAATGTTATTAGGGGTGACAGCTTACTTGAGTGGTTCAATGTTGAACGAAAAATTGTTCAAATCGGAAATGTAAATACGGGAATGTATTTTTGATAAGATCTTTCAAACAAAAAAAAGTTTGTTCAAATCGGACTGCTCACTCAAAAGTTAGCATCACGGGACAGGTTGTTTGAACGGTTCAAAGTTGAACGAAAAATTGTTCAAATCTAAAAATCAAATATGGGAATGAGCTGTACTCGCCGAGATCTTTCCAACAAAAAAAAGTTTGTCCAAATCGGAATGTTCATTCAAAAGTTATTAGGGGGGACAGACAGACCGACCGACCGACCGACCGACCGACACACAAATTCCCCATCTCAATACCCTACTTTCAAAATTTTAATTTTTCGATATTCATTTTACCGTTTTATTTTTTTAACTTGGCGATATTTTTTGGACTTGGTGATATTTTTTAGATGCATTAAGCTTCTTTTAATACTTTTTTCGTCTTTCTTTTATTTTTAACGGGAAAGTAGGCTAAAAATGGAAACACCATTTTAAAGGGAATTTTATGCTCTTTCATAAAGCGGAGGAGGATTTTATTCTCAAATAAGAAATTTTTGACATACGAAACGAATACTGAAAAAAGCATCTAAACCCCAAGATGCCTGCTTGAGTCTCTCATCCCCCCTATTATGCCATGTTTGGGTATGCAACCTGGCAAAAACAGGTTCCTCTAATCATAATTGTGTATAAAACTTGTGTTTTGTTCAAAAAGACAGATATGTATAGAAATTTGCAAATGATATCTTAAAGTAAACTTCGACTCTTCTAAAAGAAGGGAGGAACAACATCCATTCAAATAAATCTAAGAAAGTTCTTCTGCCTCTATATAGAAGTTTGGTAAGACCTCATTTGGAGTATGCTGTTCAGTTTTGGTCTCCTTATCTGAAGAAAGACATTAATTTATTGGAAAGGGTACAAAGGAGGGCTACAAGGTTAGTGAATGGACTTTCTAATTTAGACTATGATTCCAGACTTAGAATGCTTAATATGTATAGTCTTGAGCAACGGAGAACCAGAGGGGACATAATTCAGTTATTTAAATTTATTAAAATGAATGATGTTGCAGGGTTGGATTTTTGCAAGGAAAGCAGGACAAGGGGTCATTGTTTTAAGCTGTTTAAACCTCAGGCGAACCTGGAAATTCGAAAAAATTACTATTTTAGCAGGGTAGTGGGAACTTGGAACAGCTTACCGGAAGAGGCGGTAAAGAGCAATGGAGTAGATGGCTTTAAGAGGGCCATTGATCTTCATTGGGGTCTTTAATTTGACTAGGACCAGCCAAGTTGGGCCCTGAGCCTGCTGCTGGTCGCCACATTTGTATTTGTATTTGTATTTATATAAAAACGGAATTTTGAGGATAAGATTCTAGCTTAAAATATTGTAACGAGTACGTAGCACCTTCAACTTTCTTTAAATGAGCATTCCAATCTTGAGGAAGTAACTATAAATTTATTTACAAGTATGTACACTATTTACAATAGGAGCAGGAAACAATTGCTAAACATCCAGCAATTAGGTAGCAAACAGTACACTGTACTCTCAACAGTAACTCAGCACCACGTATCTAACGTGAACAGTAATTAATCAATCACAAAAGCAAAACAACCATTCGCCCAAGCGAATGAAAACGAGTCTCCAGAAATCAAATCTGAAAAGAACTCACTAACTGTGTTCAAGGCCAGCTATTTATACTCTCGAGGAAACCTCTACAACGTTCTAGCAAAATCCGGAGTGTTCCGATTCATTCATAACTTGAACAATCCATTCGACAAATTCTAGTGATAAAAAGAAAAAAACACGCGAAAATGTCTTCATGCTTATTAAAGTTAGGGCAAGAGTAAAAACTACAAAGTGTTACATGGCCGGTATACAAGTGATAAAAGTGATATCTTCAGCAACATGTCGTCAGATAAAACCAAAACTAGTGAAAATGATGCAAGGCAGGAAAACCAACAACTATTTACAAGATTTGTAACATTGCCCCCTTCCCAAGGACTGCACGTCCCGGGCAGTACAATCCCCAGAAAGGAAGCAAGGGAAAATTTACAGATGCACACATTACATGATAACCAATCGTAAACATGATAAACAACAATACAATGAGAACATGAAAGAAATAATAACATTGATAAAGTAATATTACAAACAATTAAAGGCAAAAGTTATTTACAAAATTTACAAACAAATTACCATGGTAGCTTTAGATTTACTTTACGAACTATGGCCATAGTATGGGGCTAGCCGATCATAATGTACAACTCTAGGTTTTGAATGTGATGACTTCTGGATCCTCACTACGACGTCGTTCAGCCGGTGGAGGACTGTGTAGGGTCCATCCCAATGCGACTGCAATTTGGGTGATAGACCTTTACGTCGGATGGGATTCCATAGCCATACCTTGTCACCTTCTTGAAAGTCATGGCCAGTGGACCTTGTGTCGTATCGGGTCTTCATTTTCTCCGTCGCGATGTTGATTCGCTCCCGTGCGAAGTGATGAACGTCTTCCAACCGGGCCTGGAGATCCTGGACGTACTCCTCAGGCGATGAAGGCGCATCTGGAGGGAGACCGAAGACGAGATCACAAGGCAGCCGAAGCTCTCGGCCGAAGAGCATCTGTGATGGGGAATATCCGGTGGTCTCGGTGGGGAATATCCGGTGGACAGCACTGCAGTAGGCCAGCAGGAACAGAGGAAACTTTTTGTCCCAATCCTGTTGATTTTTGGAGACCATAAGCGAGAGATTATTAAGGATTGTCCTGTTAAATCTCTCCACCATGCCGTCCGATTGTGGGTGTAGTGGCGTCGTTCGAGTTTTCTCAATTTTGAGGATTTTACATAGGCCCTTAAATACAGCAGAGATGAAGTTTCTCCCCTGATCGGAATGGATCTGCAAGGGTGTCCCGTATCTCGAGATCCAATGCTGGACTAGAGTCTCTGCTACAGTGGTAGCTACTTGATCCGGAATGGAATATGCTTCGGGACACTTGGTAAAATAGTCAATGGAAACGAGGATGTATTTGTTCCCATCAGTAGTTTTCTGTAGAGGACCAAGAATGTCGATCCCGATTCGTTCGAGCTCCTACGTTGTAAAGATGTAGCTTCCCGCGGCTTCTTCTCTTCGGTCCTTTACGAGCGGCACAGGCGTCGCAAGAATGGCACCACTTCTCTACTTGCTCCAAAAGAAGCGCTCTCGAACCTTGTGGAGGGTTTTCAAGATACCAAAGTGTCCTCCAGTCGGACTACTGTGCAATTCCTTTAGAACGTCTGGAATTCTTGATCTGGGAAGGAGTAACTGCCATTTGAATGCTTTACCATAGTCAGATTCCCATTTCCAATAGAGGACGCCATTCCGCAACTGGAGAGATTTCCATAGAGCCCAGTATCTTTTCGTTGCAGGACTGTAGATAGAAACGTCTTGCCAACTAGGTCGCCGACTGTCCTTTTCCATTAACTCTATGATAGGCTTTAGGTCTGGGTCTTCAAGCTGATCTTTTCTTACTTGGTCGTCACTCCATGGATCAGGATCTGAAGATGATGATGTAGCAGTAACTTGACAGGCAGTAGGGATTGTCGTCCCGTACTGTTTCTCTATTCGGGAGCAATAATGGCAGTTCTCAGAACAAGGTCTTCTTGATAATGCGTCAGCATTACCGTGTGACAAACCTTTTCGGTGATTAATCTCGATGTCATATTCCTGGAGCCGCTGTATCCACCTGGCTACCTGGCCCTCTGGATTCTTGAAATTCAAAAGCCAAGTTAAAGAGGCATGATCGGTCCGGAGCAGGAATTTACGGCCGTAGAGGTAATGATGGAAATGTTCTACAGCTTTAACTATGGCGAGCAATTCCTTTCTCGTGTGACAATAATTTCGCTCCGACTTGGATTATCATTTGCTCCAGTAGGCGATGACATGCTCGTTACCGTCTATTTCTTGAGATAAAAATGCTCCAACGCTCTCGTGGCTCGCATCAGTGTCAAGTATGAAGGATTTTTTAGGCTGAGGATAAGAGAGAGTAGGCGTTAATGTTAAAGCCTCCTTCAGTTGTAGAAATGCATCCTCGCATTCTTTTGACCATTCAAATTTTTGTTTGCTCTCCGTCAGCTTATGCAAAGGTCGTGCAATGTTGGAAAAACCCTTCACAAACTTCCTGTATTACGTGCAGAGCCCCAGGAAACTTCGCAGCTGATGGACATTTTCGGGGCGGCTCCAATTATTGACTGCGGATACCTTATCTGGATCTGCTCGTACACCCTCAGAAGAGATAATGTGACCAAGGTAGTTCACCTCACGGCGGAACAAATTACATTTGGACGGGCTAAACTTCAGGTTTGCTTCCTTAAGCTTTTGCAGCACCTTCCTAAGATTAGCCAAATGTTCCTCAAAACTGCGTCCTATGATGATGATATCGTCCAAGTAGACAAGACAGGATTCATAAGAGAGTCCTCGTAGCATTGATTCCATTAGAAGCTCGAACGTGGCTGGTGCATTGCAGAGGCCGAAGGGCATCACTTTAAACTGCCACAAGCCTTGTCCGGTTGTAAACGCCGTCTTCTCTCGGTCGTCGGGGTGTATCTCCACCTGCCAGTAGCCGCTCTTTAAATCCAGGGTCGAAAACCACTTGTGTCCGGAAAGGGTGTCCAGAGTGTCATCGATCCGTGGAAGAGGGTAACTGTCCTTCTTGGTGATGTCATTCAGGCGTCGGTAATCAACACAAAATCTGGTGAAGCCGTCTTTCTTTCGGACCAAGACGATAAAGGATGCCCAAGGACTAGATGAGGGTTCGATGACGTCATTCTCCTGCGTCTCTTTTACGAGGATCTCAAATTCTTCCTTCTTGGCGAACGGTAGTCGTCTTGGATGCTGCTTGATAGGGGGGTGATCGCCAGTGTCGATCCTATACTGCGTTAAATTCGTGCGACCAACATCCTCGGATGTAGATGAAAACACCTGCTTGAAGTTGTCCACCAACTTTTCCGCAGCGTATCTTTTATCCTTCGATAATGGAGCACTTCCAATTAATTTCGATGTCAAGGACTCAGAAGACACAGCCTCGGAGGAATCAATTCTTCTGCTGATGCAGTTTACGGGAGTACAAGTTGTCAACACTTCTCCTTTCTTGATATTCCTCGGTCTTTCACTTACATTGGCGACTCTCACAGGAACTGCATTCTTTGAAAGGTCCACAAGTGTAGATGCCACTAGTACTCCTTTTGGGCTATTATTCTGGTTAGGATATTCAATGAGGCCGAATTTAACCCTTAACTTCGCAATTTTTTAAATTTCTATGAAAACATTACATCAGTTAGTTCTCACGTAATAATAAAGATGAAAAATATTTAAAAAAAAAAAAAAAAAAAAAAAAAAGCAGTTTTAAATTGAGTTTCAGTCATTTTTTTGTTTGCGGCAACGTATAAATAACATCAAATATCTTAAAAACGTTTTCCAATAGAGAATTAAAATTAATTTTAAATGAATGTAAAATGTTCAAATTTCTTACCTGGTAATTTATATCTTCAATAAACAAGAGGAAGCATAAAATATAATGTATTCTTTTTATAGTAAAGACACAGTTCTGAAGCATCAGATATTTTTATAATTATTATGATTTCTGGGGAAAATGTGCTGTCAACTAGTGACAAAATTAGCATGTATTTCGTTGCAATAATCTTTTTTTTTAATCAGATAACTGATTTGTATGTAATTTTTTTTAAAAAATGAGTCTTTTAAATTAAAATAAATCATATGTTGCAGAAATGCAACAGTGGGAAGTTAAGGGTTAAAGCTGTTGTTTTCCTTGACGGAGCCAGGTATTAGTACTTCAGATCTAGGGGGAATCAATAAATCTGTTTGGGCTATTATTTGATGAGCGGATTTTAAGTTATTTTCAGCATTGAAAATTGCTATGTCTTCCCTCATCGAGTGCAGCTCATTATTTTTAAAGTCGATAGAAAAATCCAATTTTCTTAAAAAGTCCAGTCCGAGAATGAAGGGATCTGTAATGTCAGCGACGAATGCCGTGTGATGGTAAATGGCGCTCCCGAACATTATTTCTAAGTTCACTTTTCCTTAAATCTCGATTTTGTCACCTGTCGCAGTTTGGAGAGTAACGCAGGGCGGCGTCCATAAGATCTTGAGTCCAAATTGACGAGCCACATCAGTCTTAATGATGGTAACGTTAGTTCCTGTGTCCACAATCATTTCGCAGGGAAACCCATTCACATTAGCGTAACTGAACAGTCCGCTGCAGCTGCCACTTCTTGGGGAAATCTGGAAAACTTTGGGAGACGTCTTTTTTTCTTGGCGAGCTTCGCAATTCCTTCGTACTTGGCCCTCACCGCCACATTTCCAGCACTTCAGTGGTTGTCTTCTTTGGTCTTTGCTAGTCTTCTTCAGGATCCCCGAGATCTCTTTGATTTGTCGCTCAACTTCCGAGAGACGAGTTGAGTTCGAATCTTGGGCACTCACTTCCACGCCCCTGGTTGAATGGCGATCCTTGCGGGATATTTGCTGTGCAGCCTCGAACTTCATTGCGTAGACGAGACCGGATTTAAGATCTTTGATGTCCGCCATCCGGAGAGCCGTCTGGACTTCGCACTCCGTCTATGAAGTAGTTCAGGGCCAGGCTATCGCGAACATCCGAAGGACAGTTCGAGAAGGCGAGATGGGAAAGCCTCTCAACGTCTGCTGCAAAAACTTGCAAAGTCTCTCCGGCCCTCTGGAGTCGGGATTTCAGCTGGAGTTATCTGAATTCTTTTTGGCATGCTTCGCCAAAGCGGAGTTCCAAGGCCGATGATAAGGCTTCGAAGTCGCGGTGCTTGTCCACTAAGAAGGTCTGTAGTATGTCAGCTGCATCCCCTCTCAGCGAGGCTGCGAGGTGACAGGCTTTCGTGGAAGAATCCCATGAGTTTGCTTCTGCAACGATGAGGAACTGCTTCTTGTAAATATTCCACGAGGTCTTCCCGTCAAATGTGGCCAGTTTAATGGATGAACGAGAAGTTCCAGCTGCAGCTACAGTCACTTAAGTTGTTGCAGGATGCTGATAACTTTGATTCAAGCTCTTTAATTTTCTTTTCCACATGGTTTTCTACTGCGGTGATTCGATACTCAACGCTGTCAACTTTTTCTTCTAGAGCCTCCACTTTATTTTCCATATTGGCAAATTTACTTTTCACCAAACTTTTCATTGACGTTAGATCGCTCTTAATTTCTTCTTGACTTGAAGTTATGCTAGCGGTTAACTCATTCTTAATTTCTTCTTGACTTGAAGTTATGCTAGCGGTTAAATCATTCTTAATTTCTTCTTGACTTGAAGTTATGCTAGCGGTTAAATCATTTTTTAATTGTTCCTGATTAGTAGCCAGCTCACTCTTCAATTGTTCTTGATTAGTAGCCATAGTCGCCATATCATTTTTTAATTGTTCTTGATTCGCAGCCATGTCATTTTTAACAGCGTTGATCGCATCAAGGAGTTGTTTCAGTTGCTCATCCATTGCTCGAGTAATTACCATAAAATTCCGAAGTAAAAAAGTCCTTAGGAAGAAAAGTCCAAGTTCACAGATAGTTCCAAGAAAGTCCTTGAAGATGCCCCACGTTGGGCGCCAAAATTGTAACGAGTCCGTAGCACCTTCAACTTTTTTTAAATGAGCATTCCAATCTTGAGGAAGTAACTATAAATTTATTTACAAGTATGTACACTATTTACAATAGGAGCAGGAAACAATTGCTAAACATCCAGCAATTAGGCAGCAAACAGTACACTGTAATCTCAACAGTAACTCAGCACCACGTATCTAACGTGAACAGTAATTAAGCAATTACAAAAGCAAAACAACCATTCGCCCAAGCGAATGAAAACGAGTCTCCAGAAATCAAATCTGAAAAGAACTCACTAACTGTGTTCAAGACCAGCTATTTATACTCTCAAGGAAACCTCTACAACGTTCTAGCAAAATCCGGAGTGTTCCGATTCATTTATAACTTGAACAATCCATTCAACAAATTCTAGTGATAAAAAGAAAAAAACACGCGAAAATGTCTTCATGCTTATTAAAGTTAGGGCAAGAGTGTTACATGGCCGGTATACAAGTGATAAAAGTGATATCTTCAGATATTTTTGCAACATGTCGCCAGATAAAACCAAAACTAGTGAAAATGATGCAAGGCAGGAAAAACAACAACTATTTACAAGATTTGTAACAATATTTTGTAAATATTTCGTGTTTAGAAAAGCTTTCACGCGTTTTATTTCCTTTTTGGCATAACTGATGCGAAATGTGTTAAATTTGATTGGGGGAATTGTTTGAAAATTTGAGTTTTTATTTAATGTTTATAATTCTGTGTGAGGTGCGTATATCTAACTTAAACATTTATGTACCGAAAAGGTTTGGAAGTCTTTTTTTTTTTAATCATATATGTATATAATATATAACCTATATAGTTTATTAGTTTTAGTAAATCCCCATGAAACAATGGTTTAAGTTTTACACTCTTAGGCATTGTTGACAAACACTACTTTACAGGCAACAATGATTTTCCATTGTTACCACCCTAACAGTACTTTGTTCGAAAGAGGATTGCGACGCCATCTTGAGAAAAATTTTGCTTTGCAAGCTTAAAAGTGACTCGTCGCCGTACAACTGGATATTTTCACAGGTAATTTTCAACTTTACTTAAAGGTTGGATTTTTCGGTAACTCTACTGATGTTTCTGATGTAGTTCAGTATATTTCACTGAAAAATCCGAAACAATAGTCTATAACTCAAACTTTCAACTTTTAAAACCATTACTAAGCTTGTCGGAGAGCAGTTTATCTCTTTCACTTCATAACAATGCTCTTTTAGCTTCCGAGATTTTTTTTTCTCTCGGCAGCTATAAATAATTAAGTATATTTTTTGTAGCCAAACTTGATAATTTATTCTATAGCATCTTAATGAGAATTTTCGCTAAATTTGTTATAGCTTACTATCTACGGTTTAATTTCACACTTCTGTTTCGTGATTTTCCTTTTCCCGAAATTGAATTTAACCTGGTACTTTTCCGTTAGCCGGGCCCAAGCGAAAAGTCAAAAACCGCCAATATCGCCGAGCGAAGCGAATGACAAACAATCTGTCAACGAAACAAAAGTACGCTCATTTGTAAACAAATATCGTTTCAAGAAATTTAGCGGAATTCTACATTGTTTGGCAATTTTCCGCTTGCGCCCGGCTAACGGATTAGTAACATAAACCATTTTCAAAGCTAAAAAAGAGGTCCGAAAGATGAGAATGTTTTTTGAAAGGATATTGCTTAAGTCAAGGCTTCACTAGATAGCGTTTTATACAGGCTGTTTCGTTTGATCAAAATCCTTGGGATAAAAACAGTGGTCATTGTCCATCGACATCTATCGAATTTTATGGTAACTAACATTTTTACAAATCAGATAAGAAAACACAAAATTAAAAGTTAATTTGTTGGCGACAATTTTACAATTTGGCATTCAATTCTATTTTAGTATATTTTAACGTCATTGAAAAGCTTGTTTTATTTGTTGGTTTATTCTGCATTTTAGCGGCTTGTTTTAATTAGTTAGCGAATTATTTTTCATTTTAATTGATTCTAATTATTAATTAACTATGAAACGACACTGGCACCGCAGAGCGATAAATGGCGAAATCTATTCGCTAAGTGAGCCAATACTACCAACGGGTTGCCATAGAACTTTTTAAACTTCAGTCCACAGTTCACCACGATACAGTTGGTCGTCGCAATATTGTAGGTTTGTTTATTTTTTTCGTACTTGTATTGCTCTTTAGTACCAAACTATTATATATGCTCATGTCGTTGTTACTAAAAAAATTAATATGTTTTGTTGTCAATCGTCTTTCCGTTGTACACCATCGCTTCATTACGGTACATTTCATTCTGGGGCATCAAAATGAAATAAAATATAAAAAAAACTTTTTAAATTTAAAGACTACTAGCAGTACCCGCACGGCGATGCCCGTGCAAAAAAGTAAAGAAAGTCAACTGAATAAATTTAAATTCAGTCCACCCTCTTAAGTAAAATTATTATATTCTTTAATTCAAATGTGCACCACGACCTTTTAAAATATATTGATGACACTTTTAATGCCATTTCAGTTTGTAGTGTTCAATGCGAGGATTATTTTAGTTTTAAAGACTTTTTTCTTCTTTTCGTGTGTGTGTGAGGAACTTATTTATTTTTAGCGAAATTTTTACGTTTCAATGGAACTTTTGACACAACTGTAGAGCCAAGATTTTCGAAAACTCTCAACGAACACAGCAATATTGCCCTTGAAATTTAATATAATTCACCGATTTAACCGTAATTTCAATGTAAAATTGGTCGCCAAATCTAAATTTATTAACATAGGGAACCGATTGTATCAGGTAGATCAGCTACAACCATTCTTCCATGATTTTAATGTGAACATTAAAAGGAAAGAAATATAATGTCTTTCGTACCATCTCTTTGAAGTGATTACAATCTAACAGTGACTCTCAAATAATCAAGATTTCGCTGGCCGGGAAGTTTGGAAAATTTCCCGGTTAACTGAATAACGGTGTTACAGAAAATGTCAGAATGGAACTATTATTATTAAAAATTTAGTGATGGCGGCATTAAATATATGTTTTAAACATGCAATAAAATACGCTTTAAATTGCAAACAACTACTGTTCCTTCCCAAACCGTTTTATTTTTCTTTGAGTTGGAGAAAGTAGTGTTTCACTGGATGGGAGGTTTGGTAAATTTCCTGATTGTCGCCAAACTTTACGACGCCAAATGCGAAGAGGAACTGATAAGCCATCCCTAAATTTTTAACAATGATAGTTCCATTGTGACATTTTCGGGAACCCCGAATTTTGAGGAAGTCAACTTAATAAATTTAAATTCACTTTAACCTCCTCTGAAGAACAAATATTATATCCTTTAGTTCAAATGCGCTCCACAACCTTTTAAATTCCACTTAAAGTCATGTTAAAGTTTAAATCAATTCGCCAAATAAATATAAGAGACAGAAAGTTAAGTAAGTAACAGGAGATATTAATTAATCAAATTGAATAAATTTTCAAGGCTTAAATCTATACGCAAATTTAAACCACAAAGTAACTTCAGGGACAAAAGAGCAGCTGATCAGGAAAATGGCTCTAGTGTTTCAGTTCTGCGTAGAGTTAGGCCTTGAAAATTGACTAAATTTGATTAATTAATATCTCCTGTCCTAATTAACGGACAGAAACGTGCTAAAACTTTTCTTTTTCAGAAAAAAAACCCCTTTCCAACGATATATAATGTTTTGGGGTGGGGGAAGGTTTTCCCCCCCTCAATTATGGCGGATACACCAAAAATGAGACTAATTAATTAATTTAAAAATAACTAATTCGAAATTAAAAATTTGGGCTTCGAGGTGCACGAAGGCGGGGTACGTTCGAATTTTTGAGCCAAGTTTCAGGTCTGTAGGTGCTGTGGGGGCTTCTGGCCAGCGGTTACAAACGTACAAACGACAAACGAACACCGTCATCTTTATATATATAGATTTCTGTCTGCTCATTCGCACTAAAAAGTATAAAATAAACGGTGAAAATGCGCTTTGGGTCCCTGTTTGGCGCATTTTCAAAAAGTCGCCAACTGGCGCGTTTTTCCTTGTTGTCTCGCGAATTGAAAGCTCCGAGAGACATTACGCAAAAATTGGCAACTTTTTGAAAATGCGCCAAGCAGGGACCCAAAGCGCATTTTCACCGTTTACTTCATACTTTTTAGTGAGAATGAGCAGACAGAAATAGTCTTCAAATTTAAAAAGTTTTTTTTTTAATTTTTTTTTCGAAGTTTTTTCGTTTTAAAATTTATTTAGAATTGCGTGAAGACAAACGCCGTTAAGCATAATTCACCGAGAAAATAACAAACGCCGTTAAAAATACTATTCACTAACACTTTATTTTTTTATTCATGAGAATATTTCGTTTCCAATTTTGTTAATTTATCAACTTACTTTGAGTCAAACGCCATCAAGCGTAATGTGCAATTTGAAGAACTACCAATGCATTTTCTACAGAACTTATTAGCCTTTTTTAATAAGTCACGTAAGCAATTTTTTGAACTCTCCTAATATGTTGATTGTTAGCTAATCTCATTCGTTTCATTTCTTCTTCTGCTTTAATATTGCAAGGTTTATCTCCAACAATTTCAGTCGGGTTTAAAGCTTTCAGTCGTATTCCTGCTAATGATTGTACTCGACTCAACTCCACTATAAAGCGGAAGTGCGTTAAAGTTCACGCGTGGATTTAACTCTGCAACCGGAAGCAAAACGTGAAAACCATGACAGAAGCAAGTACAGAAAAAGTCATTAAAAATGAAATGTCTCGACGAATATATTCGTCATTTATCGCTCTGATGCGTCAACGCCATCAAAATGAACATCTGAACTTTTGCGTAGCAATTAAGATCGTATGAGCAACAATAATGAAACAAAATAGTAAATAGAACAATATTATTTCATTGCTACATTTTTTATTTATCGTCGGTGAATTTAAGCGTATATTTTATTAATGCAGAGATGTCAAAATTGAACGCCATTGCAAAATGTTGTTAATTCGAAGAAAGTAAACAATGAATGAATGTCGTATGACTGAATCATGAGTTGTGACCAACTTTACCTGAAAGTGGAATTTATCTCGCCTAAAAAGCAGTACTAATAAGGCCTTCGGCATCC
>JAXGGA010022377.1:0-15073 GCA_038373865.1 Uloborus plumipes
GCAAAGTAATAAGCTATAATTAGCAATTTTGCTGTTTATTACTGTAAAACCAGCAATTTTCAGTTAATTACGATGAAATTATTTATTATACTGTAAAATATGTATATATATATATATTTTTTTGCAGTGTACCTTTTTCCAAAAAAAAACACTTGCAGATTTAAATTTTTATAAATATTTAAAAAAATATCAAGTGTTTCTCAAAAACATTTTTTATTTTCTTCACTTTTAAAAAGATTTTTCTTTCTTTTTTAGTGACTGGAAGATATCAAGAGATGACCCAAACCGTAACTGAGAAAATACTAAGAAGACCTCCAGGTAAGGGAATGATTTTCGTACTTATGTTGTGGGTTCGCTAATTTTCACAATTGTGTAACTCCACATTTTTAAAGTATCAAGTGAGGATGGAGTAAAACTTTATTTTTGCTGGTTCCTAAAATTAAAACTGTTATTGTCAGCATAAAATCATGGATAAAATTCAGCAGTTAAGTGTCGTTACTTGCCAATTATGGTAAAGCCTAAGAAAAAGAAAGGAAAAAAAAAATATCGTCTGCAAAAAAAATTATAAATGAAATGAAATAATAATAATAATAATAAAGAAATAAAATAAAATAATAATAATAATGAAATCAAATAAGTAAATAAATAAAGCAGTTTGAATTTTGACGTCTAGAATTCAAATTGTTTTTTGCAATGACAAATTGCGACAAGCGTGTGACGTAAATCCGAAAGCACGCAACGCAATTTTCTTCCGATCCCAAGCGACCTTTTGGCTCAGTGGTTAAAGTACTGGGTTACTATCACGAAGGGCCTTGGTTTAAACCCCGCCAGGTACACAAATCTGTACACCTTTTTCGGCAACTCAATGATGGCGCCAGCTGCCGCCAGTACCGTGCCTCTATGTCCTGCATGGTGGAAAAGCAAGGGCTGGTGAACTCGTTACGTTGGCAGACTGCCAATCGGAAAAATGAGCCACCCGGCAATTAAGGTCCGAAAGGGAAACATATTGAAATTTGTTGTTGCTCAAAAAAAAAAAAAAAAAAAAAAAAACAAGAAGTTCTGTCAAGAACTAAACGAGCCTACTTTCCCGTACATCGACATCGGCGTTCTAGCATCTGATCATTATTCTCTTGATTATCTAAGACTAAAAATTATGTCAAACATACCTTTTTAGCACTTGAAGCTGATTTCTAAAAGCAAAATATACCCCTCTCATCAGATGAAATAGACACATAAAAAGTAAATAAATGAATAAATAAAGCTTTGTCGCACCTTTTAAAGAATGTAACTGTTACAGTTCTTCCGTAGAAAAATTCCTCAATTGTTTTCAAAAAAAAAATTAAAAGTACAAAGTACATCAAAACACATTTTATCAAAGAAAGAAAAAAAATAAAGAAAAAAAACTCGTCCGTTGATAAAATGTCTCGAATTTCACTTTTAATCCGTTGCCAGTTGTTAAATATAAATAAAGAATAAAATGCCCTCGTGAATGAAACATTTTTGTTACAAAAAAAAATCGTCTGCCAAAAATAATAATAATAATAATAAATTCAATAAAACAAATGAATAAATAAACAAAAAATCGTCTGCACAGTTAGTCATTTTTTTTTCGGACTGTTTACTCAAAAGTTATTAGGGGTGACAGCTTGCTTGAGCGGTTCAATGTTGAACGAAAAATTGTTCAAATCGGAAATGTAAATACGGGAATGAAGTATCCTTGAAAAGTTCTTTCCAACAAAAAAAAGTTTGTTCAAATTGGACTGTTCATTAAAAAGTTAGTATCGCGGGACCGGTTATTTGAACGGCTCAAAGTTGAACCAAAAATTGTTCAAATCAAAAAATCAAATATGGGAATGAGCTGTACTCGCCGAGATCTTTCCAACAAAAAAAAGTTTGTCCAAATCGGAATGTTCATTCAAAAGTTATTAGGGGGGGACAGACAGACAGACCGACCGACAGACACACAAATTCCCCATCTCAATACCCTACTTTCAAATTTTTAATTTTTCGATATTTATTTCATTTTTTTTGTTTCTTTTTGACTTTTTTTTTACTTGGCGATATTTTTTGGGCTTGGCGATATTTTTTGGACTTGGCGATATTTTTTGGACTTGGCGACATTTTTTAGATGCATTAAGCCAATTTTAATGCTTTTTTCGTCTCTTTTATTTTTAACGGGAAAGTAGGCTAAAAAAACAGTAATAATAATAAATAAATAAAACGCCAATATTTTAGCAGAAGCGATATAAAAGGCCAATCCAGCAGCCATATTTGTTATAATATTTTTGCTCAACTGGCTTTTTTTAATAGGCTTTTATTAGTTCCACTTGTGGGTTTGTATGTAACTCTGAATAAAAGATAAAATTCGCGTTCTTCACAAATGTAAAAGTAATATATTTAATACCATTATTAACACTAAAGACTAAGCTATCTTACATGTTGAAGTGTTTCAGCTGTTTATATGCAACTCTGAATAAAAGATAAAATTCACGTTCTTTGCAAATATAAAAGTAATACATTTTTTACTATTATTAATACTAAAGGCTAAACTATATTATATAAACTGTATTACTTTTATTATATGTTGATATATTATAAGAGCATCTAAAAGCGTATTTTTTAGTTTTTTAAAACTGATCTAAAGATTATTTAAAATGGTTTTTGCTAAAGGAAACTCCATTAAATTATTCTACAAAGGTTTAAAAAAAGCGTAACTTTTTAATTCAAACAATCCTAACCGTTTGCCGCACTTGGTTGTCTTAATGTACTACTTAATTATTTTTAGCTAGTGCAATTATGTAGCAAAATTTACTCGCCACAGCGACGCCAAATCACGCCAACTGAAAAAGTGGCCATAGTTTATAACCGCCGACACACAAAAGAAGGGGGGGGGGTATGTGTTTGACGTGTATGTGTATCTGTGTATCTGTCTGTGGCACTCTGCAGCCTAAACGGATGGACCGATTTTGAAAATTTTTATTTTGTTCGAAAGGGGAGTTGATCGAGAGTGTTCTTAGCTAGGTTGCGTCTTCGGATGGTATTAATTAACGAAGATAATTATTAAAAATCTGTGAAAGATTTTTGGGGATATTAGCAATGAAAACATACTTCAAAACTTAAAAAAATAGCACCAAATGAATAATAAAAAAAAATTCTGCTTCTGATACGATGTAATTGGATCTTCCATGTTCTATAGAATGCGAGTTATAGCGTGTTTTAACAAATGCAGCTTAAGGCTTGGTTTCCTAGAATCGTCGCGGAAGCCGTGCGCGATGCACGCTGGAATCAGAACCAGTTTGATTGGAGCGTGGCATGAAGCGACGTCACTCTGCGGTTCAGGCGCATGAGCAGAAGGCGGCGGTGTCTGTCGCCTCGCTAGAGATCGACGATTTCACTCCTAGGAAACCGGGCCTTTAGCCTTTATTCACGCGATCGGAACCGTTGTCATTATTGACAGACAAAGAAAGCAAACTTTATTAAAATGTTTATCAGTTGCCAGTTTCTATTTTTTTAACAAATAAAATACTTGTAATCGATTTTATAGTTTAAAGCTTTTCAAACTGCTTTCAATTTTCCAACTTGATTCTGGATTTAAAATTTTTTTAATTTATTTTTTTAGTCTGGGGTTTTTTTAATTTTTAATTTTAGGTTTATATCTTGCGTTTATTTGTCTTTAAAATATCACAATGCCAAAATATTCCCTACTATCTTAGGATAATCGAAATTATTCTTTTACCTGACTCCTGTAGAATGTGTTGAAAGTTAACATTTTTTATTGTTACAGGTGCAACTAGATATGTGACATGGAAGTCACGACCGCCTTTTACTACAGAGGGTAAGTTGAAATTTTCGAATTTCCAATTTCCTTTTTAATTTTTCAATTGTCTTTTGTTACTTCTGCTACTTTGTAAATTATTTTTTATGTTTGGCTTTCGTAACATTTGCTGAGATTCTAGTCGAATGAAGACTTATTTAATAAGAAGCTTTATTTTTTGTCTGTCTGTATTGAAGAGAAGTGAAAAACTGCACTTACAATAAGCACTCAGTATTGTGTGTAGTTTTTCACTTCAGTAAGTTATCATTAAATCTAAATGTTAGATTTAGTGCATACTTTGAGGTACCTAGTACTTCAAAGTTTCCATTAACTCATTTATGCCCAAGTTTTTTTTAACAATTTTTTTCAATTTTTATCTGCTTAAGACTCTTACTTGGAATGGTTTACATACATTTTAGGCTTAAAATAGTTCGCCGTTGCCACATTTATTAAGTTATTTAACGTCCTGTTTAAGGGATATTTTGCAGATATGTGAGCAAAATACGACCATACTTGACTTTACTTTTGCAAAGTAATATGACAGAAGGTATCTATGATCAACTTTAAGCAAATCATTTTAAAATAGATTAATTTTATGAAAAATAAGTTCGCAAAAAAAACTTACTTTCTGTGGCTACCCCATGCTGGATCGTTGCTTGACTGATTTGTCTGCAAATAGCTGTCAATAAATAAACGCTGATGTCCAAATAGTGTCTCTAACTGGTTTTCTCAAGAAGAAGGACTATTTAACTTGCGAAAAACAGCTTTAGCAAAATGATATACCTATTACAGGTTGTTGTATGCAGTACCTAACAAGCATCCCGTTTTTAGGCTACTGGGCATAAATGGGTTAAATCTATCGCGTATGCATGTTCTATTGTTTTACTTTTGTTTAACTTTTGTTTTAAATTGTAACAATTTTTTTTCCGCTTTGCTTTCAGGCATTACTTGTCCTCCAGCGGAAGGTAAGTAAGGCGTTTTGAAGGATTTATATTTTAACGTTTAAGTATCTTTATTTCTGTAGGAAGTTTATAGTCTATTTTTGTCATTGTTGTTCGTGTTGTTGCTATGTTCAACTCCGAGAAAAATGATTCGTGAACCGAAAATAGTTACGCAGAACTTAAATTATTGTAATCATGATTTTATTTACAAAACCCCAGAGTTTTCTTCATATAGGTGTATTTCAGTGTGACGTGATAAAAAATTTCTTTTTGACTAAGTAAAAGATTTTCAATTTTGCAATAACTTGTATACATTTTATAAAATTAATGCATAATGCCACAAATGCTAATTTCAGCTATACCTAGTAGACTAATTTGAAATTTTTTTCATACTTGCTCTTGATCAATTTTATTAAATGTGTAGAAAACAGAAAAAAAATAGTGCCACAGAAGGCGAACGGCAAATATCAGTTCACCGCTAATTTGTATCGTTTCAATTTCAATTTAACCAATCACAGACCAGGAACCTGAATCTAATTGAATTTAGTTTCGAAATTTTTCGTGACCACTAAAGCAGTTGGTCTTGATAGCTTGAAAGTCCTGTATTGTGGAATTTGAATTACAGATATTGAATTACAGAGCCTACTGAAAATAATGCTTTCTACACGCTGTACGAGGCCTTTATTGAAATATATGTTCTTTAAAAATGTGTTCTTTGGCTTTCGTATCAGCTTTAGTTTCTTTATAAGAAATTGGTGACATATTGTTAGCGCCAAAATCAATTCAAAGCTTTTAGAGCCACTACCAAATGTTGCTTTGAAAAACTTGAGTTTAGCTCTTTAGATCTGGTCAGTAACATCTAAAACAACCTGTCACATCTGAATCAATAACTTTTCTAACTCTTTCTCTAACTGTGCTATTCTCCCCAAAAGACAATGTTTTCCTTTGCAAACTCTACACGTGCTAAGCTCAAAAATGGTATCTGCAGTCGAGCTTAAACTGAGATAAAACTTGCAATACACCGCCAACTCGACCATTTCGATCCATGGACTGCAGTTTCGAGCTTATGCTTTCATCAGCATGGAATACGAAAGTAGTCGAGTTGAAGGCAAAAAAAAAAAAAAAAAAATTAAAAAAATTACGAGCTGTACCGTACCAAGTGCGGTCGCTCGTTGGTATTCTAATTTCACTTCAGCTACCAGTTTTTTTGGCTCTCTTTGCTAAAGCAAAGCTCTTATAAATAAGAGCATTTTTGGCTCCAACTCGACTACTTTCGTATTCCATGCCGATGAGAGCAGAATAAGCTCGAAACAACTGTCCATGGATCGAAAGAGCCGAGTTGGCGGTGTATTGCATGTTTCTGCCTTAGCCCTTGCTTAGGGGCGATCACTCGCTGCTCTATGAGATATAACTCTCTAAAGATTTGCGCCACCATCTATTTGATTCAGAAGAAACTTTTTCAGAATTTTTTTAAAAAAATATTTCCCGTTCTCAAATGACCGTATAATTTCGTATTTCGGCAAAATACGTCTCACAGAGCCACCTGGTGGCGATCACTCAATTTGTCAAAAAGTGCAGATACCACTTTTGTGCTTAGCACGGCAGCATAACTCTCGCTCAGAATTAGTGTATTTGTGTAAGATTAATAGGCGTAGATGTACACTTGTGTGTTCACATATGTACACACATACAGTTGTGTGTGTGTGGTAAGTTTTGAAATTGAGTTATTCCAGACGTCTGTGATAATTTAAAAAGAACGTATGGTGTCAACAAATAAGTAGTTTCAATGTAACTTGGACCAAACATGGCAGCAAATACTAAATTCGTCATACAGATGTAGGATGGCACCTAACTAAAAGAACGTTAATTTCAAACATCTATTTACTCCAGTCATTGCCAATGTACTGCTATTCTGGACTGCATTCGTGAAAACATGTACATGTTTAAAAATAATGCATTAAATTTCTTTTGTTCAGAAGAGTGCACGTGTACGAATGGGCAGTGCATAAAGAGGGGTCCATATGAAGTGTGCATCTGCTACCCTGGATTCAGAAAAGACAGAAACGGTATTTGCCAACGTAAGTGGCTGTGTGCTTTTTGTCTTTGTTTCCATAACTTTAAAGTTTCAGTACTTCAAATTCGTTTGATGGACTCCTATGGTTCCTATGATGGACTTGTATTTGAACTGGCTTCTAACTCATATACTAAGGCTTGAGACTAAACAATTTGATAGTGGACCGGTGCCCAGTAAACCCAAAGAAGTTAGTAGTCACTTTGGCGTTATTGGTGGCCACTTAGAATCACGTTCCAAAACTGTAATCCTATTCCACTTTATTCTGCATATAGTAATATTATACTATGAACTTGCATATATCTTAACTAAATTACTATATTTCAAAGAAAAATGTTGAAAAAAATCTTACAAACCTTTTCTGAAAAATAAATCCCAACAAAAACATAAATGTGAAAAAGGAGCCAAGTTCGGTTGAAACAACGGGCAGTTTGAAGGAGCGGTGTCACCGACAAAAGAGTTGAAATCTAACAGGCTCCAAGTTCTATAGCTGTTCTGTTAACTACAGTCGTGAGAGTTATTGAAATGTTCATTAATTTATTTTAATAACATTTCGTTAGATCCTTTCATATCGGCTTCTTATTACTTGGCAAGTTCATTTCTAACTGACGGAAGTCGAACTTTTTTGAACGTAACTTCGTGACGATTAAAACTTGCCCAGTTCCGAAGCCGATATGAAAGGAACTAACGAAATATTATTAAAATAAATTAATGAACATTTCAATAACTCTCACGACTGTAGTTAACAGAACAGCTATAGAACTTGGAGCCTGTTAGATTTCAACTCTTTTGTCGGTGGCACCGCTCCTTCAAACTGCCCGTTGTTTCAACCGAACTTGGCTCCTTTTTCACATTTATGTTTTTGTTGGGATATCATGCATTTTTGAAAAGCCGAAGTAACGGTTATGCTTTCGTTTAGACACAAATTAATACACACATAACATGAGATTTCAGTTACGCTGACAACTCAAATGTAACATAGGCCATGCTACATTCGACATATTTTTAATTTTAATGATTTTACTCGTAACTCAAATAAATAATAGTAGACGCTGCAATTTATGATCAATGACGAAATAAACAGGTAAAACAAGTTAATTTTCTTCGTGTTTACCCTATATTTTTTTTAAAGAGGAATAGAATATTTTAACTACTTGGTTAATATCATAAGGCACCGCAAGGTGGCATAGTCAATCTCTAGAATTCGAATTATTTATTTCATCTTGATAAACCATTTTAATCGTCCGTCAAGGCAAACTAAGCCTTGAAACAGCTTACAATAAAACATTTGATTTTAAACTTAAGTATTTTATTTTTGGCAACGTTTTACAAGCATTTTGGCGCTTTTGTTTGACAAACCATTTATAAATCGTGCCAAGATACTCATTTAAAAAAGTGCTTTTTTTCTTGCTTTTTTAATGTAGTTTTTGGACTTTTTAGATTTTTCCCATAGTTAGTGTATGGAAATATACCTTGATGCCAAATTTTAAGATTCTGAGACACTTGGAAGTAGGTAAACATTTTGATGAGTGAGTGTATAATCTAAATAAAAAAATCGCCATATTTTCACTTTCCAAATATTAATAACTTTAAAACTAAAAGAGATATATTCATAAAATTTAGGATTCTGGGTGTTCTATGTCACTCCAATAGACTTACAAAATTTAAAGCATGTAGATGAAGTAGTTCTTGAGAAACGGAGGGGCCGAAAGTAGCCCGAAATGGTTCGTGTAAAGATACACTAGCAGATGTGCAGCGCGAACTTGGCTGACACACTGCCGTGTGTCTTGATTTATTTATTTAAAAATCCCAATAAGACATTGTGCAAATAAAACAAAAAATAAAGGCACCTGCATACTTGAAGTTAAAAAACATTTCATTTAATTTGCCGATTAATTATAAATTGCTCATCTTTGACTATTTTTCCAAAGAAGTTTAATTGCATTTTCTAGACTGAAATTATGTAGGGTAAGTGCTCCTGTAGTCGGTCAGTCTCCAGTAGTCGGCCACCATGACATAAAACTCCTCATAAATAGTACATTTTTAATTCAAAATCATATGACGCATTCACACATTCATGCACCTATCCTCAATCATCAACCAGTGGCAGTTAAGTTTTGGGTACTTTTTTGAATGAGTAATGAGTCATTTTATTTTGAATGGTGTGCCCCTCATCCAAGATTGCGATTCTGCTTATTCTTCAACTAAGATGATTATGTGGCCGACTACTGGAGCATTTACTAGTGTTGACAACAACTTGGATTTTAACATAATTTTTTTTTCAATTTCTGAAATAAGTATTCACTATCAGAAAGGTTTATTCTAAAGTTTTACCTTGTTTTTGCTGTTGTATTGATAGCTGAAAGTTCTAGGTTAGCCAAGATCAACAAAAGATCTCTTAAATGACCGACTACTGGAGCACTTACCCTATTTGGATGTTTTGTAGAGTAGATGGGTCGATTTTCTCTCCAACTTAACATTGGCTACTAGTAATGTCCAATTTCTTTTCATAATCGGCACAATGCATCCATCGGCAGTTTGTATTTTTATTTGAAAAGAAGTAGAGGTCACCAGTTTGGCGACCAAAACAACATCTTTTAGTCGCCAAAAATAATTTTTAGTTGTGCTGGTGATTGGCGACCGTTAGTCTCGACCTTTATCATACATACTAATAAGTCTTTATGTTATAAAATAGTTGATGTGTGTACCGAGCAGCAGTAAATACTCGGTACTCGGCTAAATTTTGATCGGGCAATAGGCCAATACCGAGCAGTTGTAGAAATTGAATACTTTTAAAGATAAAGAAATTTTTTGAGAAATTTACATTTGCTTTATTCACAAAATACAACTGTGTTCTATGTATGAGTCAAAAAACATTAGAAAAAAATCCCCTTATAAAATTAATGCAGGATAAAAATTAGCTATTGCTTATGTCTTTTTTTACGTTGCAAATTCATGAATATGCATTAGTGTGTGTAACTATCCTTTCCACATCACATATTAGTGTCTGTTAAATTGACCTTTGGCCAAAAACAGTTCAATGTGATCCCTAAGATGCATATTCACAGACTGATGGTAAGAAATCTTTCAATCATATTCCAATTTATTTTGAACCATTTGAAAACTTAAATTACGAATTTTTTAAACCATCCTTTTGCATATTCAATCTTTTGCACTCATTTTTACAGTTGCACGATAAAAGTTGTGACTATTTATGGTCAAACAATACCTAAGAAAAAATTAAAAATAAAAAATGCTATGAAAATATTTTAGTAGTCAAAATGATTGTATTTTAAACTGCTCTGCAATAAGTGTCATACCAAGTAGTTGGTAACTCGGTACTCGGCCGAGTGGATTTATAAAAATCGTCTGCGCTAATAGCATAAAAGAAATCATTGATAACGAAAAGCTGTATAAAAATATGTTGCCATTATTTTCTTGAACGTGAACAAATTCGTAACTCCAGCGCTTGAATACGCCACCTTGTGGTATTTAAGAAATTCCTTCCAGAGGTAAAACAGGGCATTCCACGTATATGTTTTGGATGTCAAAACAAGTTGGTCTTGGTTAAAGCATGGGTAAATTGTAATGCTTGCTCATTTCAAAAGAATAAAGAGAAAGAAAAAATCAAACATACGATCAAATTTCACTCGTTCATTTGGCTTAGTAGCAATGAAAACAAAGCGGCGTGCGTTAGTTTGTTACCGTAGCGCCTGCTATAGTTCGTTAGAGTTGCGAATCTTGGCTTCTGTTACGGGGAGATTTAAAAATTTTGGGCGATTGAATCATATTTCGCACTGTGTGCCGGCAAAATATCGTCTTTAATTAAGTAGACGGGACTCTAACAACACGCGTCACTTGTCTAAACTTTTATTCTCAAGTAAGACCGTGCAAAGCAGGACAACTCGGCTATCTATATACATAAAAATGGATGTATGTTTGTTCCAAAAACAAATCCACAGTTTTCGTCGGATTTTCATCAAACTTGGCATAGAGGTCCCATGATGTACCAGAACTCATAGGCGAGTTTTTGGAATTTGTAAAAAATCCAAAAAGCTCAAATTTCATTTTTTTTTTTTTGTCTCAAAATGGTCTTTTTTTTTCAATTTTGAATAGATAGAGTAATAGAAATAAGCCTTTAAGCATACAAATTGATCAAATTTAACATTTAAATATGAGTATTTTCGAACAAAGATGACGATTAACAATAAATTATCAATTTAAGGCTCACCTATTTCAATTTACCACTCAAATAATTTTTTAGCGCTATGTTGTATTAATAAGCACCAGGGCAACGCCGGGTAATAAGCTAGTTAAACAATAATGTTTTGTATTTCTTGCAATTATTTGTTTTCATAGTATTTTTGGATAAAATTCTGAACTTTCAGATTTTTTATCTCAAGAAATTATAGTGGTATGACGTTCACAAGTAGGTATCATTCAAAAATGTAGAACATAGCTGAACTTATGATAGAAATTTTGTTTACACTAGGCGGACCGTTCCACAAAAACGTCCTCTTCTATGTTGTTAGCATAAAAATAAAACTTGAAACTGGATCCTAGTATGTGCATTTCATGAGCTAATTTGAGAGTTTACTAAGACAGACAAATTTCAATGAGCAAAAATCTAGAGTTTATTTTAATACAAACTCGTAAGAGCAGATATTTGGGCATCCATAAAAACAGAAAAATATAAAACACTCATTATAACACTGAAAGTTGTTGTCGAAATCCATTGTCCCCAGTGGGGCATCGAAAACCAGCTGAATTTCATTTAAACTTTGTCTTCTTGATGATAGAACAAGCTACTGGATCCATGGTAGTCATGATGATTTAACCCACTAATGCCTGACATTTTTTTCCCAAAGATATTTTGTATACTGGTTACAAACAGTGTTTAATGGACTGGAAAAATAATAAAAAAATATCATGTAAAAAATAATAAAAGTTACGATAGACCCCAGAGGGTACATACTTTTTTTACTCAATTTTTTTTTCTGCCTACGATATAATATTTAAAAAGACGTTTTTTAAGAAGAAGTAAAATTAGCCATTAACATAAACTGGGAAGCTGGGAATAACTTTGACACCTTAGCTTTTTTTTTTTTGAGATTGTGAACGATGTCATTTTTGACAAAGATCCTATTAAAACTGCTACAGAACACACTTTACAATGACTATGTGTTGCAATCTTTTAATAACGAATTGAAACAATACCAAGGTAGCGTGCATTAACGTTGAACACTATTATTCGGTTGAAATGTTCATTTTGGGGAAATTCGGACCCTTTTTTGGACCGTCCCTAAAAAGAGACGCTAGGCATTAATGGGTTAAAAATGCCTCAACGAAGACGTGAAAATAAACACGAGCAGGCATCATCAGACGAACCGAAACACAACGCAGAGCTCATCGAAAACCCCGGCAAGCGCTTCCATTACGCATCAGCCCACACGCGTTTATACGTAGCGCCAGAAACCAATTTGCATAAACAGCCGCTTGCTGATTTTACGTATCATTAACACTATACTAGACAACAATTTAAGTTGACACTGACGTCACTACGTGCAGAGCCAATAAGAGCTCACAGGCAGTTAGAATCTCCTTTAATTCGCCAAGTAGGCTGTGACGTTTTATCTAGCTCGTTTTTAATAGGCAGACGTCACGACGCTAATGTCAAGAAACCTTACAGTGCAGTATAGGCTAGAAAATAATTGCTTTAGTGAATCAAAATAAAAATGGTGTGTACGTGCGGTTAGAATAATGTGTGTTGAAACTTTAATTAACCACAACCAGAGAACCGGGGACGAACTCAAAAATACATTTTTTTCGAGTTCTGCAGCGACAAGAACATAATGTTAGCAAACACATGAAAAGAGTTCTTCCATGATTGTTCCATTTAAGTTTTCGGAAAACTCCATGATTTTCTCTTTGTGGTCAATACATTTGTACACACTTTGCTTTTTTCTTATGTTTTAATTTATTTTTAGCTCCAGAGCGGAAACCCGAGCGTAAAGAATTTACCCGCAGTCGTAAGTTCCTTTTTCTTATCTCTCTCTGTCTTATAATTGTCACAAATTTTGTAAATAGTGGTTATTTTTATGTTGTCTTATCCTTACTTTGTTTAACATAATCTTTAAAATTACTATTTTGCTACAAAAGTGTATGAAAAGCATTTTTAGAATAATTTGAATGAAAAATTTCGGAGGAGGTTTGAACCCTAAAAACCCACCCCTTAAACACGGCTCTGCTTGAAACCCTTACCAGTTTTTGGTTGGGATCTATTGCCTTTAAACCATTCTTAAAGAAGCTTTTTAACTTGTGCTTTTAGAAACAAAATTATTTTTTACAAAAAATGACTTTAGGGGGTTTTGATCCGGAACGACTCATATATGCCATTCTTTTAACAAGTTGTAATTTTATAATTTTATTTAAAAATTATAAAATTAGTATATCATTAAAATATTTATAATTTTTATATAAAATATACACTGTAAAAAATGAATGTTTTTTTTAAAGTATAATGCAGCTAACTTAATAGTAATAAACTAAAAAAATTGTCATTTTACAGTAATTAATTGTACAATTTCTACTTTTACAGCACTAAACTAAAATTGCAGATTTTACAGTAATAAACTGCAAAATTACTAATTTTACAGTTTATTACCGTACATTTTACAATTTTAAACTGGATTCTCTGCTGCCAGTATTGCACTGTTGTTTATGCAGTATAATACAGCTAAATTTCACGGCAATAAACTAAAATTTTTAACTTTACAATGATAAACTGTAAAATTACTAGTTTTACAGTTTATTACTGCGCATTTTGCAGTTCTAAATTGGCCCAAGTAGCACACTTCGTTTTTTAAAGGTTGTAAAATGGTTATTAACGTTGTGACAACGGATTAAAAATGTTTATAAAACGTTTAAACGTTTTTTTGTGCTACATGGGGGAACTTCGGCTGCCAGTATTTCACTGTAAAAACAATAGCTCATTTTCTTCAGTGAATCAGTTTAAAAGCTCCTTTACAAATGAAGGGCCAGGGGGGGGGAAATATGATCAAGTGACCAAAAAGGGATTTCGAGAAAAACGAAGAACAAGGTTTGATTTCTCGTAACTCCTTGTGTAGTTTTTCGAGTTTTCATGCACATTTTGGTCGATTCTCATCTCCCACTACTTTTGTTCTACCTGAAGATACTAGTCCTTCATAGCCCCTAGATAGCGCTAATATCTCAAATTTGACGAAAAAGTGACTTCCATCTTTTTTCCCCCTGCCCCTTCATATGGCTTGAAGGTAATAGATCAGAGACCACACGATCTCAATAAAAATCGAAAGCAAGGGTTTAAAGCAGGGCTGCGGAGTCGGAGTCGAAGAGTCGGAGTTGGACTGATTTTGGACCAAAGGAGTCGGAGTCGGAGTCGCTGAAAAACATGTCAACTCCGACTCCGACCACCTCCGATTTGGATGAAATTTTATGGAGGTGAAAACATATCTTTGAAACTAACAGATACAAATTTTCAGCGTCCAATATCCAAATCCTAAGCATCTAGCATCATTAAAAAGGGCTTCAAATGACGGGTCTTTGCAGCAAAAATGCAATGTGTTAAAATAAAGTCTGGCCATTTAACAAGAAAAGGATTAGTTTTGCACGGAGTCAAATGACAAGAGCGGCACTTGTTTATTGCTCTGGAGTAAATGAACTTTTTGGGAGGTCACAGTGACCTCCGAGAATTGAGATAAATGTGTTGAAATTACCTGCGAGAATTCTTGAGAAAATTGAACTTTTTGAGAGGTCACAATGACCTCTCATGACCTCCGACTGGGATACCCCAGCTTGCTATCCCCCCCCCTAAAGTGAGTCCTGGCTACGACGATGAATAAAAATGAAACTTTTTAAAATGGACTTATTATTTCAACCTTTATTTAGAGTTTTTCCCTCTTCATATTTGGGTAAAAAAATTCTCAAAAAAAAAAAAAGCAGGAGTCGGGAGTCGGAGTCGGAGTCGAAAGTTTCAAAATCCCGGAGTCGGAGTCGGAGTCGACCATTTTTCCTCCGACTCCGCAGCCCTGGTTTAATGTCAAAAACCCTTTTTCCATAGTTCCGCCTTAGCATATTCCGTGAAACATTTTAGTAAAAGAATATGCGGTTCTGTTACTAAAATATGCATTTTGTTTTTCCTTGTACTAATATTTTTTAATCTTCTTCTAGCTTCTACCACGTGTACCCCAGAGGAAGGTTAGTAAGCTT
>JAXGGA010022378.1:0-15072 GCA_038373865.1 Uloborus plumipes
ATAAATAAAATAAAATAAACTACTAGTGCATGAATGGTATTTCAAAAAAAAATTTTGTTTACTTTTGTGCAAAAAAATGCTCAAATTTAGAAAATATATAAATTGTGTAGTTTTTTTTTTTTTTCAATGTTTCTTATATTTTTCAGTTAAAGTAATATTTGAAAATTTAGGTTTTTATTAATGGAAAACAAGTATGTGCAGGAAAATCTAGTGAACACTAGATCGAGTGATAGTAAAATAGCAATTTAGGCCAAAATCTGAATGACTTTATCTTAATGATTACAATTATCCTGGATTCGTGGAAATAAAAGTAGAATGAAAAAAAAAAAATATGTGATCCTTAAAATCTACTATAAACATTTATTTTTCTAATCGTTTGATTTTTTTTGCCATCGGCCATCGGCATCGGCCATCGGCCGATGGAAAAGGAAAATAATCGGCCATCGGCCATCGGCCAACTTTGAACAATCGGCCAACAATCGGCATCGGCCCATCGGCCAAAATATGCCATCGGTCGAGCCTTACTTGCTGATATTGATATATTGCGTTTTCGGTATTTATGTTACACTGGTGAAGTATTGTGCATTAGAAATTACTTATTTAAGCAAAGAAGCTTCTTTCCAAATAATTTAGTATATTTATCATTCAATGCTAAAATGAGTCATTCATTAATAAGCTTCCCTGTTGAAACGCTACCCTTCTTTTAAATATGCAATAGTGTGTTGAAATTAATCCCGAAAAGAAGTAGTTCTTACTGATGGGTAAGGCTTATTTTGTTTTGTGAATGTAATTCGGATAAATACAAAACAATGCAGGAGAACAAAGTAAAATATTAACACTGTCACAAGCTCCATTCAGAGAGCACACTGCATTTAAAATTGATTTTGGATTCAATTGTTCTTTCTTTTAGAGAACTTAGATATGACATACATTTTTATATAAGGCCTCTATTTAGCATTGAAAAAACTCTTTTCGAGAATACAAGTATTTAAGCAATATCCTTTCTTTTATTTTTTCAGTTATGATTAATTAATCAAATTTAAATAAATTTTTATATTCGCATATTTACAACACAACAAATAATGTATAGTGCAGTATGTTTCATATATGGCTGCCAAAGTAAATGTCATTATCATAAGTAAAGTGGTATTAAATATGAGCTGTTATGTACACTTGTACAGCCGGTCACAGAAATATTCTGTGTCCTAAATGAGGTGAGATTTCAGTGAGAGGCAGGGCCGTACCCAGAAGGTGGGTTTGGGGGTTAAACCCCTCCCACTGGAAAAATAATGAGTCAAATGAAGAAAATGCACGTTGGACGTAAATTAGCTTTCATATAAAATTTTGTGTGAGACGCTTTATTTCTTTAAGACATTTTCAAAGTTAATGTTGAAAAAAAGAAGAGGTGCTGAGAAATAGACTGAATGAATATTTATAAAATTAAAAAGATTTTAAATTTTACATTCCAAAGTTTTAAAACATATTACAAATTTATCAGAGCTACTAAAATTTTTGGAAATAATTTATCAGTTTCTATTATAATATCGTTCTCATCACATACATTTTAATATTCAGTATTTTTGTCATCTATAGTTGGGTAAAATAAAAGTGAAAAAACTGCTATTATGCTTTCTATTAATTTGTTTGCATCATTATTTTGTTTTAATAATTCAAAACTATAATCGTTATTTTATGGCCTCGAAATCTACCGAACTCAAAAATCCGCTCAACCTCTGACGTCAAGTTATGCGAATTTTCGACTTCATCCAATTGCAGTCACTAGCGCATGCAAAATTTCTCTTCTGAGGGGGAAGGGTACGTAAAAATCATTACATGTATATCTTACCAATCCCAGTATGATATTTTATATAATCCTTTGTGTATAAAACACCATACTGGATTAGTAACACGGTTTAAAATTAAGGCTTCGGAGGAGGGGGGGGGCAATGTTCTGCCCCCACCCTCTGCGATGCCCCAAACTGAAACATTGGTATTTTTTCCTAACAATGCAAATAAGGATGAAAAAGCACGAAAACCCCTCCCTTTACGAAATCCTGAGTACGGGCCTGGTGAGAGGGTACAGTTTGACTAATATGAAAAAAATATATATATTCAGCCCATCTTAATGCATGCTTGTATGAAAGACGAGGGCTGTTGGTCAAGTATCCAATATTTGGCAAAAGAAAAAAAAGCAAACATTCTAATCACTTGCAACGTAGTCTTTCTGGGACTCCTCACACTTCTCTCAGTGGTTCTACTAATCTTGGAAGCACTCCGAGATGGCATGTTTTGAAACGGCTACTGTTGCAGACAGAATATCTTTTTTCTTTGAAATAGCACACTTTAACCCTACACTGCATGATTTTTTATTTTTCGTAGAAAAAAATATATGTGTTTGTCAATGTAATAAGAAAACATGGAAAAATATTTAAAAAAATTTAACTCTAAATTTTCACCCCTTTCTAATTAAAAATAGTTTTGTTGCCAAATGGCTACACCATGCATTCAACAGATAAAAAAGATTTTAAATGATAGTCTTGAAATTAGTTCTTTTTTGTAAAAAAATGGAGGAATTGAACATTTGGTGCACTGTACTCTTGTAATCCTTTACATTTTGACATTTTACATTATTTTTTATGTGTACTTGTACTTTCCGATGATCAATTCAGTCAAATCTGATGTCTTTTGGAGGCTCTCTCGCGCAAGCTTTCTTTCTTTTCTCTCTTTTTTTTTTTGTTTGTAACTCTAGTTTATCTGTAGCTAATGGTTTCTTTTTAATACACTTTTATTAATTTCACATGTGGGTTTGTTTGTATGTATGTATGTATGTAACTCTGAATAAAAGATAAAATTTACGTTCTTTGCAAATATAAAAGTAATATATTTAATATTATTTTTAATACTAAAGGCTAAACTGTATTGCATATTGATGTATTATAAGTGCATGTAAACTTAAGTGCGATATTCAGTAGTTTTGAAAATCAGAGGGAAACCCGTGATGATCACAGCGCATTCCAATGTAAAAGCGTATTTTTTAGTTTTTTTCAAAACTATATTTTAAAATTATTAATGACTTTACTTGTCCGTGTAAGCACAACGTTTGTGCTAACTGAAATCTAAAATGAGCACGTTTTGAAGGCTTTTCCCTATTGATTTTTTGTTTGTTTACTCTGTTGAACATCAACTAAGCATTGATAATTGCGAGGTCTTATAAACGGTAGAACAGCCGAAAGTACCACTTTTGGGTCCGCATGATTATATTATACCTTCCAAAAAGAGAAAGAAGCTAGCGCGAAACATAAACAAAGCACATACTTCATGAACTATAGAGATGAATCGAAGTGTTTTCTGGATGCTTACTGCATAATGTTGCCAAATGGCTACAGACGTGTATTATGTCCTAGATTTTTTCCAAATCATTATTTTGAAGTAAAACGCATCTTAAACGAAAGATAAATGTTTATTTTATTCATGTTATTTTTTTAAAAGACAAAGAAAAATATTTCATTGTAAGAAATAATTTCAAAACATGGTAGTTTGAGTGATTTTAAAAGCTATCCATATGGATTCATTTAAGAGCATGTAACGGACCAGTGCTGCCATGTATGGAGTATAAAGGGTGATAATTGCTTTAAATATACCCAATACTTGCTTTTTATGCATTTAGTTGCCTTATGACTACATTCTGCTATTCATAAGGAGGACAAATTGTCCATGTAACCAATTGGCAACACCATGCAGTGTAGGGTTAAAATTATGTTTTGAATTTTTTTTTGGAAACAGGTAGAAGTCTCAATAGATCATTTTGGGAGAGTAAGGAGTTATTAAACCACATGAGTCTGTTTACATTACTAGAAATGTCGAAGTCAAGCTTGAGAAATGTGCTGTAAACTAATTACGAAAACCATCCGCATCTTCGCAAAAATATCTTTCTACTTGACTGTCGCCCTGTTTCTGCCAAAATTTGATGCAATACCACGTCTCCAGTCGTTAAGTCATTCTTCTTGAAATTAAAAAAAAATCGACGTGAGCCTTGAACCCTAAGATCAGTCAATCACACCTGATACTACTGACAAGCGGAAAAAAATCAAGCATCCGAACAAAAAATTTTGATCAATTTAGGCTAGCACTCTCATTTCATTCATCAAACTTAAAAAAAAAAAGGCCGGATACTTTTTTAACCGCCATATGAGGTTGCAACTGGCCCGATTCTGTCCGGCATATCAGTTGATTTTTTTAAATGTAATTTGGTACCGTTCGTCAATTAATTTCTTTTATGTTTATTATTTAGCGATTCAATGACTAACTTTTTATCGAACAAAAGCAAAATGTGCGTCTCTAACGGAAGGAAAACGAGAAACTTCAACTTCAGTGCTATTTATGCCTGACTAATCCATATTTTCCCCAAAATTAGCACAACTGGATGTTATTTATTATTAGAAAAAACTTGTTTAATATAACAGTACCACGTGATTATTTCTACTACGTGTAGTGTTATATGTGATGCGGTCATATATTTAATTGAAAAAAAACAGTAAAGGTATTCAAATCATCGAGACCAATCCAAAGAGCTACTACTCCTCCTATCCTTAGCACCAAAGCCCCAATTCTTTCTGTATATTTTTTGGGATTGTTATATCCTCCCTAGGACTACTTCATGTCGAACATCTCCCCTATTAACTTGTTTGCTTCCAAGATAATGTTCAGTGGACCAAACACACATAAAGCGATTGGATCTAAGTCTGAGCAATTAGGTGGATGCTGAATCCTGGAATCATCTCGATCAAATGACGACGACGTTCAATATGAAGTCCTACCATGGAGGCAACAGTAAACCAAAAAAATGTATGCAGCAAGAACTGAATATCTTTAAAAACGAAGTGATAGGGTAAGTGCTCCAGTAGTCGGCCATTTAAGAGATCTTTTGTGGATCTTGGCTAACCTAGAACTTTCAGCTATCAATACAGCAACAAAAACAAGGTAAAACTTTAGAATGAACTTTTCTGATAGTGAATCACCTACTTGTTTCAGAAATTAAAAAAAAAATTATGTTAAAATCCAAGCTGTTGTCAACACTAGTAAATGCTCCAGTAGTCGGCCACAGAAATCCAGTGCTCGGCCACGTTGAATCCAGTAGTCGGCCACTTCATTTTCATTGATCTTATCTGATATAGGAGGTTGAATTAAAAAACACAAAACAAAGGGAAACTTACAACGAACCAGACCCGTCATTTGGGGGGTCAGGAAGGGAGGGGTCAATTGCTCCCATCTCCGGGTTTTGAAAAATCAGTTAATCAATATATAAATGGGCGTGGTGTTTGCTTTTTTTCCGATGAAATTGCATTGTGTTTGCACCCTTTGTCCCCCCTCTAAAAACGTGAAATGACGGGCCTGCAGCGATGCATTATACTTAGTCTGGTCATATTTTTCGTGGTACCTCTGGTACTCAACTGTGTAGATGATCATGTTAGTGTACTTCTTGATACACTATGTGCTTTACTTATTTCTCTAACTATCAATCTACCATTATTAATTTTAGACAGTACAATTAGCACAGAATTCTCGGGACATTAATGTTTTTATACTTTAGCTGCCTAAAAACAGTTTTATTTTAAAAACTCGCACTAAAAAAGTATTTTTTTCTGAGTAACGTCTAAAAATATGTCTATATCAAAAATGAAGTTAAAAAAAAAAACTTCTGAAGAAAAGAATTTCAGCAGCACTTACTCAAGATGCAAGAAGAGACAAAATAAACGAAGTTTTTCAAATGTACAAAATGTTCTTGCTTAGGAAGTAAAAAAACAGGAATAGTTTTGTAGTGAACAGCAGTTTTTAGTGATAATGACTAAAGAATCAAGAAATGAAAAACTGCTTTACTCTTTATGTAAACATAAAGACGTAATAATACTGTCGACACAATTCATGACCAATAATCACGTCGGCACTTAACTGGTTCACATTCATTAGAACGGAATTTCAACATACGGAACATAAAACTAAACCTGTAGTTTCAGAAATGATTGCTTCCAAAACTGTGCAAGTAAAAATACATTCAAAAATGCGCTGAAAGGAATCTCTGTCAAGGCGTCATCTAGCACAGAATGTTCCACTGAAGCAAGGTTATTTGTTTTAAACTAATTGAAGTAAAATGAAATAAGGAAGTAAATGGAACTCGGGATGTCATGAAAGTAATCTTACAGCTTTCGACAAGAATATTAGTAAACGAGGAATAACTTTGAAAACAAACCAAAATTTAGTTTGCAACAATGTAACCATGTAGTTTTGAAATTAACTCAGCACAATTCTCATCCTCTAGCGAAGAAAACTCAAGAAGTCAAAGATTTGGGGAGAATCATTAGTGAAAATATACAAACATTTGAAACAAATTACCTAAATAGAGCACAGGGGTCTTGAGCCTTTGGTAAAGCAAAAATTAAGCATAATAGCAAAAGAAAGAACAACTACATGCTTGTCACTCATTAAATAACTTGAGCCTATGTGACTATTGAAGTTTTGCATCTTATCTCCTATAATTGGGGAACGTTTATTAACTGCCGAATAAGTATCAATAGAAGTCAAATCACTCGTTTCGCCAATTTCATGAGTTTAAGATAAAATTTGATAAAAAAACTATTAAAACACCATTTGATAATAACTAGATGAGTATTAAAACTTATAATCTTTACTCAACGAATGCGTATTTAAAAATCTCTTTTTTAGAATTTTCAATTAAATTTACAACACTAGGAGCAATAAAATGTCGAAATGGTGGTCAAAAGAAGTTAAGACATTCAATTTAATTACTATTTTTCAAGATAAATAAACTTTGGAAAAGGTATTTTTACTCAAAACAGTTAAATTGTCGCTGTATTTTAATAAGTTAATTTAGTTTTAATTTGATGAGCCCATATTAAGAATGAAAAGCTACATTAAGTATGTGGCCGACTACTGGATAAATCATCCAAACTGCTTAGAACCAGTGGTCGGGTTACCATGGCCGACTATTGGAAATGCAGAAGAATTCTGTACCCAGTAGTCGGCCACCCCTTTAAAAAATAACCGAGTCTAACCAGGAATTCGCTCTTTCATTGAAACATTATGTTAGACATTCCATTAAGATAGAAATCACTCAAATTTACAGTAGAATTAAATTAATAAGTGTAATTGGCCATTTTAAGAAGACGTGTCCTCTTAGCTGAAAAATAAGCAGAATCGCAATCTTGGATGACGGGCAAACCATTCAACATGAAATGACTCATTACTAATTCAAAAAAAGTACCCCAAACTTAACTGCCACTGGTTGATGATTGAGGATACGTACATGAATGTGTGAATGCGCCATATCTGATTTTGAATTAAAAATGTACTATTTATGAGGAGTTTTATGTCATTGTGGCCGACTACTGGAGCACTTACCCTAGGTGCCTCAACCATGCTGAAAATTATGTGGAAAACTATATATATAAAAAAAAAAAAGAAATACCTGGTGATTATCAAGGTTAATTATATTTTTATTATCTTTTGTAAATTACTCAATATCTTACCCTCGTTGTTCTGTGCTACATACATAAATAATGCGAATTCTTGAAAAATGAAACACCAAAGTATATCAAACTAACACACTTTTTTTTAAATTAATTTTTAGAGATCTTTTCTCCAATCTGATGAAAATGAAAGTAATTGTTGCGATTGTAACTCAGAACAACATTCACAAATTAACCCATATTGCTTTGAAAACGCACGGTGATTCTCTAAAAGCAATGTAGCTTAATTATTCTCAATCATTAGAGTCCTGAGTTTTCGACCATTTCAGATATCAATATCATTGGATTAATTAACTTACACAGCTTTCAAAACACAGAATCAAAGCAATCGATTTGGCTTATTTGCGATTTAATGGATGCAGTGAGAGTAAGCTTTAGAAATGATCAAACGGAAAGCGTAATGCAGAATATAAACATAATAAGTGCCATAAGAGTAATTATGAATGAATGAAAAGTTCTTAATTAAGTCTTTAATGGGATAATTTGTTTCCAAAAGTTCTATGGGGACCTATTTAGAATTATTTGAGTACTTTTAAAATCAACCATTATACATAACTTTTTTTTAGATTGACTGAGACTAGCAATAAGTTATTTTTATCTAAGTCATGTATTAGTCCTTTTACTTCGCGGAAGGAAAACAAAAAACATTTAAGAGGTGTGTTTTGTTCTCGCGTTCATGCTAAAGTTCTCTAAAGTATTTTTTGTTTTGTAATCGTTTTAAATTTTAATATTTTTCTACGAATATGCAAACTAAGTAATAAAAGAAACTTCAGAAGAAAGTGTTGCGGTAAATTAACGAAGTATTCAACTTAAAAAAAAGTGTTTGAAGAAATTCATTTCTCGAATTTTTTTAATAAAGCGATTACTTTTTTTAAAACATTGAACTCAAACATAGTATAGTAGTTTATAAAAAACATTTTTGAGGCATTTAGAGTAAAGATCAAGACAACAAATGATAGTTCTGATGTTCGCCAGCTTAAAATTAACACTTTTTGAATCCGGAAGCTAATTATAAGTTTAAAAAAAATATTAATGCTTAAAAAGGTTATTGTATAAACCCTAATTTAAACATAATTCTTGAGTTGAAAGTTCAAGAGCAATAATTTAGGTGGAAAATTATTTTTTAACTTGAAATAATTCCGCTCTTTTCTGTAAAAGCCTCTTATTTATGCTGCGAAACATCCTCATACTTGGTACGACAAAAAAAAAGTATTTCACATTTTAAAGACTTTTTTTTCTAGTACTGTTTTCACGAGTCAAATGTACCTAATTACTTTACACTTACATTTAGACACGCATTAAATATTTTGCAGAACATGATTGCATTCATAAAGTGAAGCAAACCTATTTCGAAATTTTAAACGGCTTATTGGCTTGTGTAGAGCCGGATTTGGCAAGAGTCGGATTTTCTACTAATGTTTCGAGGCAGAAACGGGCCTCAGAAAGTTTAATCCCTTTGTAAGGAATACTTTAACAGACCAGAAAGTATTTTAAACGAAATAGGATAAGGAATCCCGAGATAATATTCAATTAAAATATAATTAAATAGTTGAGAAAGTATTTGAAAGAGTCGTGCTTTAATCTACACGTACGCGTTATTAAGATGAATAAACGTTTATGATATCAAATTATTTCAAAACCGGGATGGATAATTTAGGAGCAACTGTACATAGTACATATGTGGTAAAATTTACCGGAAAAACATCTTTAAATTTTATGACACTAGGCGCTAATATGCATGTCAAAGTAAAGGTTCCCAATTTTTTAAGAATGTGAAACAATTTTACTGCTAAGGATTCACATAGAAAACACTCACATTAACTCAAAGAAGCGGAATGGCGCCAGTTGGGGTAAAAGGAACCCTAACTTAACTTTTAGATTTAGTTATTTCCTTTTCTGGTGGATAAATTGAGAGATAGAATTCCGCGCACACTGTTGTGCCTCTCAAAATAATGTTTTCATTTTGCCTATGAGGTTTCCTTTTAAATCAGAGACTAGTCATAAATCCAACATTTAACCCTGACCGAAATGGAAATACAGTAAAACTCGTTTATACTCGGCCCTCGTTCATACGTTCATTTCATTTATACGTCGCTTCCATTACGTCCTGGTTCATTCAGTTTTACCCTTTATAACCTGACGTTACTCAGAAGTACCGTTTACACTAATTCAGTACTATGAATCTAATATGGCTAGAGTCTTGTTGGTACTTGAAAGACTCATTCCTTGTACTTTGCTAAGAGGCAGACAGTTGGTGTCAGCGATCGGAAATAGCTTTCTTAGTGGTTAGTACCGGATGTAGGGCCTAAGCCCTAGCGATTTACCAAAATATTTATTCTCTATACATTTGCTATTTGATATATTTTTAATTAAAAAAAAACGTAAAATTTATTTACAAATTAATCCAGGGCATAAAGGGTTAATACACGAACGAATCCCTGAAACGTCCTTAAAAATCGGTAATACCTCATTTTTCTTTCCTTGTAATTCAAAAAATTTCCGCTTGCCTATCTTTCTCGTAGTGCGGTAGATGTATGAAAACAACTTAAGATAAAGCAAATTATTAATTTGCAATTTAAAGTGAACTCCTTCCGTGAGTGTAAGAAGAAAAATTTTAACCAAGGTTTTGCACACATTGTTAAGAAATTAGGCAGTAGTTTATTGCTATATTTACTTTTTTGAAGGCTCACTACAACGAAGCTCCTGTATTTGAAGGGAATGCATTTTTAAAATTCAAACGCAAAAACAGAATGTTTTCAAGTGAAGGATAAGCATTTATTGCTGTAAAATCACTTTCTAAACTTAAGACATTTTTTCTGCTATTAGATGTCACACTTCTAAAATATCCCCTCTTCGAGCTACTCTTGTAATCACTTATTGAGTCCCAAATTTCAATTCTTTTCCCCTTTCCTCTGAACGTTTTCATTATCAGGACATAAAGATAAATTTGTTCAAGCCCAAAATCTTAAAAGAATACCCTTTTCCCACTTAAGTTGATGAAGCACTTCAAAGCTGTAGTTTTAGAGTTTTTAATAAAAAGGAATGAAAACCTCATGTTTTGAGATAAATATTTTCCCCCTTAAAAATATTATATTAGTTCTTCATTTCCTTTTCGAAATCTGTTTTATGGGTATGCCTTTTTTTAAAAGATAAGTTTCATATTTAAATACCTCCTTAGACAGAAAGTGAGGAAAATAATTACTCTCAAAGGCAAATATAAGCTTGAAAAACTATGAGCATCGCATTAAATTTACATAGCTTTTTGTCTTGTTTTTTTAATTAAGAAACGACAGACAAAAGAAAATTAAAGAAAAAATGCTGCAAACACTTTTAGCAGCAAGATAGGCCTCGTTGAAGGTTATACAAACGCATACTTTAATAATGAAATGTCAGCTATTTTTAAATGAGCTTTCAGACATTTTCTAAAATGTATGAAGTAAAGTAAATGTAAAAAAAGGCACTTTAAAGACTAAATAAATTAACTAACTGTATGTGTTTTTTGGCACCTGAAAGCTAAAATTGCAATATCATTAGCGAGAGAAAAATGTGGACTACACATACTTTCCAGTTTTTTGAGAGCATATACAGAATTTTTTTTCAGACATTGGGTTAGGGGGGATTGAACTCCGGCCAATATTATACTATTCGTATTATTACACCTCTTTTTGATGAAATTTTGCTTTCATCACACATAATGTATAACTTACGTAAAAACAGTCTGTCTTTTTTTATTGTTTACAGCCGTGGAATACAATACAAATAGCAAGCTTAAGCATATCCTAATAAAATAAATAATAATTTTTGGCTCTCTGACACACGTATCTTTTGATATACCTCCGTTTCTGAACAAAAGAATTTTAATACTGATTATTAGGGATGCACCGATTAATCGGCAGTACCGATTAATCGGCCATAATCGGCCCCTTTGCCGATTATTAATAATCGGTAGACTTGGGCCGATTAATCGGCTGAAAAATATTTTATTTTAATATTATTCTTTAAAGTGTACCTTTACTAAGAAACTATATACTTGATTTTATTGACAGTAATAATAATCCTCATAATTGATACTAAGTTTTTAATAATTTTTTTCTAATTCTTTGAATAAATATACACATAGACAATGCTGCAACATTTTTCATGTGCGATAGTTTTCTCCTTAGTACTGTGTTAGGTAACCTCAAATTTTCAAAGAATAAAAGTCTTGAATTAAATTGCTACTGATAATTAAAATTGAAAATTAAAAGTACTCCTAAATTGTGGAGTGCTCACAACAGACCCTCCGCCCTTTTTTTAATTATGTCCAATTAATATAATTAACAATGTATTAATGTAATATTATTGACAATATGTAAATCGGTTCTAAGAAATTTAATAAAATACTGAAATTATTTTGTGAAAATTAGGAAAATGGAAACAAAAAGCTTCTCAGAAATAAATTACTTACTATTGCTAAACTCGCAATTGAATAAGAGAGAAAAAACATTGATTGTGAAATCGTAGTATTAAAAACAATCATTCTTACCATTAATCGGATCAGCCGATTCATCGGCCGATTATCAGCAACCTATTATCAACAACCGATTAATCGGTAATCGGCCAATTTGCTTATCGGTGCATCCCTACTGATTATACAAATATTTAAAATTTAATTACATTGTTACGAAGAAGAGTCTGTGTCCATGATAAAGACCAAGCAATGAAACAAGAATTTGACATCCTTTAAAAAGGTTTGTAGGATGTTGTTGTGTAACAAGGGATACATTTATTGAAATGTAGTTGCCCTCCTGTAAAATGTAGATAAAAATAATTCAGTTGCTATGGATATATAATAAATGACTATTCTGATAGTTTTTAATGAGGAAAATTTGGTTTGGACTAGTGGGGACACATTGATGTCAATATTTTCGAAACATCGATGTTTTACTACCGATGTTAAAGGGTCGATGCTTCTTATAACATTCATACTTTGTTTTTGATATTTTTTCTATGTTGATGTTTTATATTTGAACTAAAATTGATTCGAATTATTTGAATGTGTTCACAGTTATGATGAAAGCTTTTATATTAATTAGTTCTGTGGCTTGGTTTTAAAAGGGCCTAAGTCAAAAATGTTAGTTTCAAGAAAAAGGCGATGAAAGATATTTGAGATTTTTTAGAATGCTATAACTTTCTTATATTATTGCCATTATTATGTTGTGGTATTTGTTTATTGTTAGTGTGAAGAAATATTATTTTATCATATGAATTTTTTTATATATTATATATATTAATATATAATATATATAACAATTTATATAATATATATATTATTATACATTATATAGACATTGGCCTTTGTAGAATTAGAGTTTTACTAAATTGGATACTTTTGATGTAAATAACACAGAATGCGAAAAAAATGACATTGGCCCTTTTAGAGCCAAGCCGCAGAGTTATACCAAAATAAATTACATCTGAGGAAATTTGTATTGTTAGTTGTCAACAGAAGTAGAAATATATTGCAAAAAAAGTTAACATTTTTCCTACTTCACTGCTCATATTTTTCCAAATTCACTGTTAAAGAATATTGAGTATTTCTAAAGTTTTCTCCGAATGTAAACAAGAGTGTTTTTACTGTAGTTTTCCCTGAGGATATATATGAAGCTATATTTTTGTCTCCGCACTCAATAAAACGTCGCTTTAAAAAAATACAATTTTACTTTAAATATGTACTTAGTATGATGCCTTTTAAGTCACTAGAAATATTTCTGATTTTGAATAAAATTTGACTCTTAAATATAATTTCTAAAATTCTTCCATTTCCCTGTTTTTAAACTAAAGCATTATCTGGAACAATGATTTATTATGTATTACATTTATTTTTATCTTCTTCACTTTCTTTTTATTTCTGTTTTATGTGTCCATGTTATTGACTTTGAAAATTTTTCGAACTGATCTGCATTAATCATTAAATTACTACTTTCAGTTTTTGTATTATTAAGCTGCTCTTCTAAAAGATGTTGAGAAATTATTCAAATTTAGTTTTCGTGTTTCATTTTTTTTATGCATTTTAAATGTATGATTTATCCCTTTGCAATTACTAATTAGAAATTTTTATAACCAATTATCATTATTATTATTTGATTTTCTTTGACACTTGAAAAACATTCTCACTTTATACACTGAAGTGACAAAAGTCATGGGATAGCAATATGCAAATTTTCAGATGGCAGTAGCATCGCATAGAACAGGTATAAATGCGCAGTGCTTTTACAGAGCTTTCATTTCTGTTCAAGTTATTCATGTGAAGAGGTTTTAACGTGATGATGACCGCACGACGTGAATTAACAGACTTTGAACGCGGAATGTTAGTTGGAGCTAGACGCATGGGTCATGCCATTTCGGAAATCGTTAGAGAATTCAACATTCCCAGATCCACTGTGTCAAGAGTGTGCCGAGAGTATGAAATTTCAGGCATAACATCCCACCATGGACAGCGCAGTGGTCGACCGCCTGCACTTAAAGATCGAGACCGGCGACGTCTGCAAAGAGTCGTAAATTCTAACAGACAAGCAACACTGCGTCAAATCACCGTAGAAATCAATGTGGGACGTACAATGGACGTGTCTGCTAGAACTGTGCGGAGAAATTTGGATTTCTTGGGCTATTCCAGCAGAAGACCGACTCGAGTGCCTTTACTGACAGAACAACATCGCTTGCAGCGACTCTCGTGGGCACGTGAGCATATCGGTTGGTCCCTAGATGAATGGAAAACCGTGGCCTGGTCCGATGAGTCACGATTTCAGCTGGTAAGAGCCGATGGTAGGGTTCGAGTGTGGCGCAGACCCCACGAAGCCATGGACCCAAACTGTCAGCAAGGCACTGTTCAAGCTGGTGGTGGCTCCGTAATGGTGTGGGCTGTTTTTTCATGGCATGGACTTGGTCCTCTAGTGCGACTGGACCGAACATTGACTGGAAATGCTTATGTGCAGCTACTTGGAGATCACTTGCAGCCATTCATGGACTTCATGTACCCAAACAACGATGGGATTTTTATGGATGACAATGCGCCATGTCACCGGGCCACAACTGTTCGCAATTGGTTTGAAGAAAATTCTGGACAATTCCAACGAATGATTTGGCCACCTAGATCGCCCGACATGAATCCCATTGAGCATTTATGGGACACCATCGAGAGGTCTGTTCGTGCCCAAAATCCTGCCCCATCAACGCTTTCACAATTATGGACGTCTATCGAGACAGCATGGCTCAATATTCCTGCAGAAGACTTCCAACGACTTGTTGAGTCCATGCCACGTCGAGTTGTTGCACTTCGCCGGGCAAAAGGAGGGCCGACACGATATTAAGAGGTATCCCATGACTTTTGTCACTTCAGTGTATATTGATTACTGTGAATTCAATTTTATATTAAAACATTTTTTAAAAAGTTTATTATTTAGTAATATACATAAAACAGCTCGATTTTTCAGAATATCGATGTTTCAAAACATCGATGTTTTCGGGTCAATGTATTGATACCATAGAT
>JAXGGA010022379.1:0-15071 GCA_038373865.1 Uloborus plumipes
GCAATATTAAAAGAGGGCGAGTCCCATTCTTTGCATGTACTCGGCAATCGTATCCGCCCTCTGCTGAAAAGTTACGAAAATGGACTTAGGTTAGTCGGGTTCTGAGGTACAGATATGAATTTTCATATGTCTCAATAAATTTTTAGACTGAGTGAAGGTCTTTGAACAATGTGCGCACTAATGGGGTTTTTCTCCCGTATGGACTCTCATGTGTGTCACTAAATGTGTCTGTTGGGTGAAGGCCTTGGAACAACGTTCGCACTGGTAGGGTCTTTCACCGGTGTGAACTCTCATGTGGTTTTTTAAGCACGAAGAGTCAGGAAAGGTCTTTGAGCAGTAGTCACAAGAGTAGGGCTTCTCCCCAGAATGTTGCCTCAAGTGTAGCTTAAAGCCTGAAGAGCGAGAAAATGTCTTTGAACAAAGCTCGCACGAATACGGCTTTTCCCCAGTTGAACTGAAAGACCGAAATAGATATGTGATTCCATATATGATAAAAATGGTGTTTAAGTTATGTTTTGGTCAAAAATGAAGACAAAAACGTGAAAGTCACTTTCCTCCACTCATTCCTACCACGACCTTTTCCTTCATTTTCATATACATCAGTACCTGATATGCTTTGGATACCTTGTTTCTACTCGGGCATTATTTGCAAAGTAAAACCCATTACACGAACGGGTGGGACATATACTCTACTAGCTGAAGAAAAGAATAAGATTGGAAAGATTTTGCAGCTTGGAGACTAAAACATCGAAAAAACGTATGATATGGTTGACGTTTTCTTTTACTAAAAATAAGTTTATCTATGAATTTTTTGAGTTTTTTTAAAATTTTTTATTATATTAATTTCATTTAAACTTTATGTAACTCATTGGACGTGTTTACATAACTATTAGCAGTTTATTTTTCGTTCCCTGCGCTTTTTTTTTAGTTTTTTTCATATGCACGAAACTTGTCCTCCTTGTATCATTTGATCCCATCAAGATCACATTCTAAAACTTGGTGAGATGTGAAAAGATAATATCAAGTAATTTTGTAAATTTTTTCAGAATTTTAAAATTTGAAAAATTTAAGTAAAAAAAAACATAATTAAATTTTAAATTACCATGAGCAGTGGCTGAAAAATGCCACAATTCTCTTTCATATTAGCATAGATTTAAAAAATTCTTTTTATTTTTATACTGTACGGCTGCCCCATCTGAAATATACATATCTTTGTTCAACCCATTCTCTAGTTTAGATTATAAAAAGTATTTAATTATAATATTTTACCCCTTATGGAAATATTTCATCTTTTTTTATAGATAAAAAAACTTATTATTCAGCACAATACTCCAATTTTTCTCAGATATGTGAAACTTATCCGCCCTATATCATCTGATCCCATCAAGATCCCATTCTGAAACTTGGTGAGATGTGAAAGGATAATACAAAGTAATTTTGGGAATTTTTTCAGAATTTTAAAATTGTCCGTTTTTGAGAAATTTAAATTTTAAAATTAAATTTAATTAAATTTTAAATTTAATATTTTCTAACATCATCAAGTTGCACATCAAATTAAAGCACATCTAAAGAGCTTTAAAACAAGACCAAATTCAAGCTTGTATCTTTTATGGTTTCTGAGAAAATGAGCATTAACCGGCTCAAAGTGTGGCATTTTTTAATGAAAATTTGAATAATTAATAATTAATAACTTTCGAATGAAGTGAAAGAAAATTTTTTTTCAATGGTTTTTGTTCATAACTAGGTTAAATCTCTTCATGTAACAAGTTTCATACAAATCTGTGACGGCCGTCCTAAAATTGTACCAAATTGTGTTGATTTGACGTGGAATGATCCAGTCCTTGCCTTTTTATTCACCGATGCCAGGTGGCCATAGTTTTTGGCGTACTTAGTCTTATTCCAGGAGTCGTTCCATTCGATTTGATACTTGGTTTTGACATTATAAATAGTGTCCTCTGGGGATATCCAATGGAGGATTTTGTTTTCCGTGTGGCCAGTGTCCGCCAGCCTGTCAGCTACCTCATTTTCGTGGATTCCGCTATGTGAGGGAGTCCATACCAGGTCAATTTTTTGGCCTGATTGTATGCAGGATGCAATCATATTGATAATCATCAGGATGATTTTTTGTTGGCCTTTTCGAGAGCCTTTAACACTGACAAACTGGATAGATGTTTGAATCTTGAAGCAGGTTTTTGCATAGACATGCAAGAGGTATTTTCGCAGAGATTGCCGGAAGTCTAGGCACCTCATAGGAGAGTAGCATCTTTCTGGTCACAGAAAAATTTCCCAGAGCGATTTGTTTAATGTAGTACATCTCAGCTTTCATTTTATGTCTCATCGACACTGGCATCAAGCAAGCCTCTTTCAGTAGAACCGGAATTGGTGTAAACCGCGGGAGCCCCAACGCTATTCTTACTGCCGTATGAAACATTGTTTCTATTTTTTTTTTTATCGGAGTCGGAAGAGGCCATGAAGATCTGACATCCGTAATCGATGATGCTAAAAATGCAACTTTCCACGATATTAAGCAGATGATGGGTTCTTGCCCTCCACTTTTTGGAACAATAACTTTCAAGATAAAGTTTACAAATACCTTTGTGCTAAAGATGTACAGAAAATAACAACGTTACAATGCACAAATGAGCAGGGATACTGCAGACACGTGTTTCGGCGTTACAAGGAACGCCTTTATCAATGCAAAAAAGTTGTGAGCTTATGGATGCACAGACATCCGACAATCCATAAGCTCACAACTTTTTTGCATTGATAAAGGCGTTCCTTGTAACGCCGAAACACGTGTCTGCAGTATCCCTGCTCATTTGTGCATTGTAACGTTGTTATTTTCTGTACAACTTTCAAGATGTTACTGTATTTATAGGTTTTTTTTGATAAGTAGCTAATATGGTTTTTAAACGTCAGGTTGTTGTTAAAATAAATGCCAAGAATTTTTATATTGTCATTCCATGCTATCGGGGAGCCCGCGATCTCTAAATTCCTATCCGGTAGCTGACGCTTGTTAGAGAAATTTACAGCTGCACATTTCTCCGGCTCAATTTTCATATACCATGTTCCGCACCACTTTTGGATGTTCCAAAGGATTTTCTGGGTTTCCTCTAACACATTACAAAGATTGTCCCCAGAGCTGATTAAAAAGATGTCATCTGCGTACATAAGTAACTTTACTTTTTTTGAACCGATCTCGCACAGATCCTTGAATCCAAGTGCTTAATCAAAACAACGTGCGTAGTGATGACTCGTTGCCAATCGCGGGATAAGTAATTCCTGTTTGCATCCGTGGTTTAAGTCGATGGCGTCAAAGTAGCGCTTATATATGTTTAGTTATTGTTATCAGATCACCCATTTCAAACTTTAAAAATACTTTTCACAGCAAAAATACATTTTTAAAATTATTTAAAGCTTTTAAAGAGCAAAAAAAAAAAAACTTGCAACCGCTTAACTGCGAAATTCACTGTTTACATCCGAAAGTATTTATATCATAAAAAGGGTGCAATCATTTTTTGTTGCCGTGAACCTTTTGACAACCTTTGTATATTTTGTCTAGTTTTATAACACCTAATGGAAATTAATTTTTTTTTCATATCATTGCCATCAGTGTTAAAGTGCGAAAATATTTCTCTGTGGGTTCCTTACTTTTTTTAATAGAAATTTTTAGAATACTACTTGGTGTTATTCATGTTCATGATTTATACTATCCATTATCTAGTTGAATTTTAGAAAAGCAATTTTTTGAAAAAACCCAACTGAGACTAACATCAATATATACTTTTCATTAATATTTATTTGATCTTGAGCAGACAACTTTTTGAAACTTGTGTTTTGCAATGCGATATTAAAAAAAGAAAAAGGAAAATGTTCTGATATTAAAACAAAAAAATGAATTGAATTGTGAGTTTTACTGTTTGTTTCTTTATATTTTTATTACCTCACATCAATCAGTTTTCTCCAACTTGCACATTAAAGTTAGTGTCTGAATGTAAAAATATAAATTGTTGACTACATCATTAAATGACGTTACAAAATCTCCCTTCTCCAAAATCGTCCAGAATATTAGCAAGAAAGGCCAATCTGTTTCTATATGACGTCACGTTACAATCGTTTTCTGATTTTCATGCACTCCAGATGAAATCGTGCGAACAAAATACAGTCGACGCTCGATATAACAACCGTCTCCGTCCTACAGAAAACGGTCTTTATAACGAATGGTCGCTATAAGAGGTAGAACATAGAGTATATTGGGATACAGTTGGGGGTTTTCTCACCGGTCGTTATATTAGGATGGTCTTTATAACGCAAGGTCGTTATAACAAGCGTCGACTGTAGTTCCAAATAATTTCGATAACTGTCTTTTAATGGAGAATTAGGGCCGTGGTGGCCCGATCGGTAAGGCATCGGACTCGTGTCTGAAAGGACCCGGGTTTGATCCCAGCCGATCAAAGATCCACCGTCTTGATTAATGATGACTGGGAGGCGTTAAAAATGTCGTGGTCACAAAGTCCTCCAAGTGAAACGGTACCTCTGGGGGTGCTAGGGCCTATGGTTTGCTCGACCCTAGGTTCTGGTTCAAAATTAAGAACAGAGCGCTCTTCAGGGCCCTATCCCGGTTAAACCACTAAGCTGGTAGGTACGGGGACCCTGGAGGGTGAAATGAAATGAAATGAAATGAAATGGAGAATTATATTTTGGAGAACTTCATGAATTTTACGTTCTTTAGCTAAGATTGTGTTGTATTTCAGCAGAATAAAATTGCCCCTCAATTGTCGGAACAAAACTTAGTTTAAAACTCATTTTGAGACTCCTGCCCTCGGACTACTTTGAAATAAATGGTTGAACCATAGCGGTCTGTGATGATTTGAAATAAAATTATTGATTTTTTTCAAACTTAAAAGGAAGAAAAAATGACTGGCATAATCCATGAATCTGTAATATCATATATTTTAAAAAGTCAGAAATTTTATCAGTTAATTTCAGTCAAAATCAATTATTTAAAAATTATATTTATCTTTATTTATATAGTTTAAACTCTTTTGCTTTTTTAAAATTATCATTAATAACCTTCCTATAGCTCACTAATTATACCGAGACTTACTTAAGTTTAAACTCAATGATTTCCTTTCTACAGATATCAATTGGAATTAGTATACTACCTATCGGATTTCTATTTATGTCAATTAAAGATTTATGAATATCCTTTGGTACCAGTATCCTATTGATCGGATTTCTATTGATGTCTGTAAAGCTTTAAGTGATATCCATTGGGATGCTTTCCTACTGACCAAATTTATATTGATGTCTATAGGCCTTTATTGATATCCATTGAGGATATGATCACTAGGCTACAGACATCAATAGCTTCTATTGATATCAATAGAGACATCCGTAGAAATCTATTGATATCAATTGAGGATATTATCAATAGGCTACAGATATCAATAGCTCTATTGATATCAATAGAGACATCCGTAGAAATCTATTGATATCCATTGAGGATATGATCAATAGGCTACAGATATCAATAGCTCTATTGATATCAATAGAGACATCCGTAGAAATCTATTGATATCCATTGAGGATATGATCAATAGGCTACAGATATCAATAGCTCTATTGATATCAATAGAGACATCCGTAGAAATCAGTTCATATCAATAGAACTGAACTGATATCAATAGATTTTTCTATTGATTTCTACGGGTCATTTTTAGTAGGGGGGTCCTCAGGTGTCTCTGTAAGAGGAAAGAATCAGAAAAAGCCTTTGAACAACATTCACAACGGAACGGTTTTTCACCACTATGGGTCTTCATATGTTTCTTTAAATTTGAAGGTTGATTGAATGTCTTTGAACAATGCTCGCACGAAAACGGTTTTTCTCCAGTGTGGATTCTTATGTGTGCCATCAAATTTGCAAATTGATTGAATGCCATAGAACACTGTTCGCAAGAATAGGGTTTTTCGCCAGAGTGAACTCTCATGTGTGTCATCAAATTCGAAGATTGATTGAATGTCATAGAACACTGTTCGCACGAATAAGGTTTTACACCCTTGTGGGTTCTTACATGACTCTTCAAGGTTGAACTATGAGCGAATGCCTGTGAACAATAGTCACATGCGTAGGGCCTTTGACAGTAATGAGATCTTTCGTGTGTCTTGAGTACTGAAAGATAAGAAAAGGTCTTCGAGCAATGCTCACAGGCATGTTGTTTTACACTTGCACGGACCTTTGAATGACGCGCCATTGTCGCAAGGTGAAAAAGTACACTTACTTGAAATTCCGCGCGATTTGTTTTTTGCAAAGTTGGATTTTCATTTTTTCACAAGTGTGAAACTGCTTTGAAGCAGACATCATGAGAATGTATTATTTTGCTAATAATACTTTTACATTTGTTGGTACAGACGATGCTACTCCAAAAAGTTTACGGAACATCAAAATCAGTTTTGCAACAATTAGAAAAAAAAAAGACTATTTATTTTTCAGTAGTAGCCATTCGTAGATGTTTAAACAGACACAAAGCTTTTTCAAATTACAACTAAGAAAACCACAAAGCCTTAAAGCTACAGGGGTATCATTCCATGACTATACAAATCCAATTTTTCGAAAAAATATCTCTACAAGAGATTTCTTCATCATTCTGATCACTTATTTTTCAAAGACTTCTTGCCAACATAGGAAAATAAACGTTGAATGTTGCCAAGTATTTTTTTTTTTAGAGATAAGTGGAGAATGCTAAGAACGTAAATCTTTTCACATTATCGAAGGTATCTTTTAAATGTATTAAAACAGACTTTATTCAGTGGAATTCGGTATGAGATAATGTTCTGTGAAGTTATGTTGCACATGATAAAAGAAACAACGTAGAACGAAAGAAAGACATTTTTCATCGCATGGAGTTAATGAGAATTCTAGACTTTTCGTAAAATTTTATGAAAAATAAACTCATAAGTTAAACCATCTTGATCTCCTTCAGGTTATTGTCATGAAATACATATCGCTCTGCAAGTTAGCAATGTTACTACGCATCTTTCTTTTAGCTAGCAAAAATTTTAAAACGTTAGTTTTAGTCGTACTGCTTGCAAGTACTTTCGAATTCATCATTTTTCTTGTAATGTTTTCATGGGCACATTCAAAACAGCCATTTTTTTAAAATCATATTTTGATGAGTATAAGAAAAAACAGCCCCTATGTCAGATTTTAATGAACGTGGTTCTGGGCATAATTCTGAATGACACTACGAAAGGACTGCTTTTTGGCATCATATACACTTCAAGGAGGCCTTTAACTTAACTGGTTCATATCTGGAAGCAGCCCTTCATCTTAACCCGTAAACACCAGGAAAAATAGTCGAGCAGCATTTCTCGAAATCTTTATTTCGATAACTTCTTTAGTAGTATATGCAGAGGAAGCTTTGTATTCTTCCCTCTTGTTGAAGTCCGATGTCCCACAATACAAACTGCTGAAAATAATGAAAATAATTAGATTTTGCTCAAAATAGGTAAAAAAAACAAACAAAGTTGATAGTTAAAGGAAACATAAATTAACTAGAGAAAAACTGATCGGTCTGTCCACCCCCGCCCATCTTTGGCCACACTGGTTTTAGGTCAAAGGGTTGCTCCCGCAGATAAAAGTGAGATCAAGCCGAGAATGTCAAAGCCAGGGGTCTCTAAACGTTTTGGCCAGCGGGTCATTTTTGAAAATATCCCCGCCCCCCCCCCTCTCTACCCAGATAGAAAGTTCACATCATACATTCGAAATCTCAGGCACAATTTCTGATTTGATATAATTGAGATATGCAACTACTACATTTTAAGTTAAGCACTGTGCCATACCCAGAGAAGTTAAAAGAAAATTCAAATTTGTATCAAATCTTTGGTTTTCCTCCGCTGGATGTAGAATTTTTCTTTGAGCATCACAGATCCTACATTCATTAATCTCCGGATTGAAAAACTTGAATCATCAATGTACTTAAAAATATATTCCAGATAGGTTTATTTCAGTAGCTACCATTTCCATAATATTAAATTTTCCTACTTAACCATCATTAGTTATTGTTCGTAAAAAAAGTTCGTTCATTACCTGTTAGAAACATTTCGTATAACCTTAATCACCGCTTCTCTTACAAATTTCTTTAAAAAAAAATCAAAAAAAAAAAAAAAAAAATCACATTTTTAAAATTTGATTTTTAAATAAAAAAAATGAAACAAGCAAAATATGTAGGTTTTAAGTTGAATTTTCATTTTTTATTGGTGTAAAATCATTTGGTTTCACCAGAGTTTTCTCGTACGATACTCACGCTGCTCATTGCTTTCTAATGCTCTAGCCGTCATATCTCTAATGTGCACTGTCGCTAGTCTTCGATTTCTCTCCTCAGGACTCTCATTTTCACGTTTTTCAGCCGTTTTTTTTGCCTTAGGATGAACTTGTCCTATTGCTTTCCGTTTCTTCGGAGGCATTTTTGCAGAGTGGTAGCTAAATATACTTACAATTCAAAAATTTATGTTTTTCTTAATCGTTGTTTCCGAGCCTCGAGGTAGAAAGGTTGATAAATCAGAAATAAATTACTTTCTCGCTTTAAAGGTTTATCTCTATCAGTCGAAAAGAAAAAAAAAGCAGTTTAATTGTTTTTGACTTATTTCATGCTAAAATGAAATAGGTAAGCTTTGAAATGAAAATTCATTGTTTTAATTTTAATCTTTGTTGGAAAAATGCTAATATTTAAATACCATAAATTTTATCAATTTATAACCTAAAGGCTCTTGTCGATTAAAAAAATAGGCCTAATAATAGGCTAGATTCCTATATAAAAGGGTCATTTTTTGACAAAAAACTTGAATTTGAGCTTTTTAGATTTTTTAAACTTTCAAGACCCCGCCTATGAGAATTCTAGGGCATCAAGGAACCTCTGTGTCAAGTTTGATGAAAATCTGACGAAACTGTGGATTTGTATAGAGAACAAGTATACATACACTCATTTTTATATATATAGATTATGTACAATTATTTACAATAGGAGCAGGAAACAATTGCTAAACATCCAGCAATTAAGCAACAAACAGTACACTGTACTCTCAACAGTAACTCAGCACCACGTATCTAACGTGAACAGTAATTAAGAAATTACAAAAGCAAAACAAACATTCGCCCAAGCGAATAAAACGAGCCTCTCAGAAATCCAATCTGAGAAAAACTAACTAACTGTGTTCAAGGCTGTTGGGCAGCTATTTATACTCGGAAGAAAATTTCGACAACATTCTAGCAAAATCTGGAGTGTTCTGTTCATTCATAACTTAAATAATCCATTCAAGAAAATTCTAGTGATAAAAAGAAAAACCTACAACCTTGCAGCTCAGCGCGAAAATGCTTATCAAATGTAGGGGAAGTGCAAAAACTACAAAATGTTACAGGGTCGGTATATAAATGGTAAAAGTGATATCTTCAGATACTTTTGCAACATGTTGCCAGATAAAACCAAAACTAGTGAAATGGTGCAAGGCAGGAAAACAACAACTATTTACAAGATTTGTAACACTATGTTACGTTTTAGTCCTTTAAATAGGCTTGTTCACTTATACGTTGCTCTCACTTATATGCGCCTTTTTCTGTTGGTCCCTAGGGCAGGCGCATAAGTAAGAGTTCACTGTATAGCTATTGTTTTTTATGCATTACCGAACAAGGAAACGCCAAGTGAATGTTGAGGGAAGATGCGTGTGCTCTACGCCACTTCAGGCGGGGGGGGGGGGGGCAAGCCACTTTTTTTAAAACGGTACACAAATATACGTGCTAATCATTTTTTTTTTGTCATTCTCAGTTCGAGCACCGTCGTTGTGGCACCCGTCAATACCTTCCCTATTGTTGGTCCATGTTTGTATACGCTGTATTATAAAAAAAAATCTAGAAAATACATCTGGTCCTTTCTTAAAGCCAGGGAGGGAATAATTGCCTCTCCTAACTCCCCTCATATATTTTTTAAATTTTAATACTAATATTAATAACATTAATATTAGTACTAAATAACGGCGGGTCTCTGGGACATTTTAAATACTTAGAATGAAAAGTATTTATTCATAAAAAATAAGCAGAGGCCAAAAATAGCGAACTTTCTTTTTGCCGGTATGCAAGGAGTCGTATTTATTAAACCAATCTCAAACAAATTCTATTTAAAATAAAAGCTGTAGTGTGGAAAAAAAAACACTATGTTCAATAACGAATTGCAAGAATTATTTGCTTTTTGAATTTATGTGAAAAGATAGGGAAAGATAAGAACGCACTGAACTAAAATTGTTGGAAAGACAAAATTCTCGAATTGAACAAAAAATTTGTAAAAAAAAAACTTGAATGTTACCCAATAATACGAACAAGCAGACATATTTTGCACACATAACATGAGGGGGAACACAGAGCATCGTTAAAAATGCTGAAAGAAAGAAAAAAAGAGAGAAAAAAAAGGTTGCAACATTATCTGCAAACATTTTGAATGAATAAATCAAATTTTTTGGAGTAGGGTCATTCCACGTCAAATCGCCTAAGGCTATGTGCCGTCATGTCTCGGATTTTGTTCAATATTTTTTTACGAATAGATACCTACGAGATAAGTTCAAATTAATTGTATTAGATTTTTTGAATAAAAATTTAGGGTTGTAGAATTTTTTGAAAGTTTGATTTTTTCAGAATTTTTGCTTTCTTATTTTTGGTATGCATTTTAAAAAGCTCCATAATTTCCTCATTTTTCATTCAATTAAGCCAGTTTATGTATTATTTTAAAGCTAATTATTTTTTCCTTCAATATTAGCGACAAAAATGAGATTGTGAAAAATAGAATTTTACCAATGGTCCTCTGAAGTCGGATTTTGTGTTTTTTCAATTGGTATGTTCAGTAGGTCATATCTCCGGAGTACCAACTAAGAACTGCACAATTTTTTTTTTCAGTTATGCCAACATCATAAACTTTTTATGGAAAAAAAATTAGGAGGGTGTTTTTTGTTGTTTTGGAATAAAAAATCAAACGTGTTTTTTCAGTTGGTATGATCAATAGGTCATATCTCCGGACTACCAACTATAAGAACTGCACCATATTTTTTTTCTGCCATGACAACATCATACCCTTTTTATGTATAAAAAAATAGGAGGGTGTTTTTTATTGTTTTGGAATAAAAAAATCAAATGTGTTTTTTTAGTTTGTATGATCAATAGGTCACATCTCCGGACTACCAACTAAGAACTACACCATATTTTTTTTCTATAATGAAAACATTATGATCTTTTTATGTTCAAGAAACTAGAAGGGTGTTTTTTTTTGCCCTGAAATTAAAAAAAAAAAATAAATTTTTCAAAAAATTTCTTTAAAAATCAAGTTTTCGGTAAGTTTAAAAACTCTGTAAAATTAAAAAAAAAACGTATGCTATCACAAGGAAGACTACGACATGGCAGCTGAATGGCATTTACTTGCCACGAGTCATGGCAAGAGTGTATGCGATGGAGTAGGGTAGAGTAGGGGGCACAAAAAAACGGCTTGCGATAAGAGCAAGTCTTCAAAGAACTGTCGAAGGACAAATTTTAAATGCACATGATCTATTTCAATTTGCCTCTCAAAACATAAAGCGGATACAGATGTTTTCACTACAGCAGCGGAAGTGGTTGCAAATGAAGATTTTTTAAAGCAAAGATAAACTGGCGGAAAAAAAAATCCCAACACCAAGAAAAAATTGCCGTAGAGTAATGAAATTTGGGTAATGCAATTGTCTACTTAACATGTTTAATTGATTAAATGTACAAGATCACTGGCTAATTTAAGCTCAAGAAAATGCTGTGCAAATGTGAAATTATGTTAACTTAATAGAGGGTGTAACCTCCAGAATTTTCAAGGCAAGCCTGCAAGCGTGCATGCATTATGTCATACTGGTGCCGAATGTCACTTTGTGGTATGGAGTTCCATGCTTGTTGCACTTGCTGTGTCAATACTAGGACCGTCATTGCTGACTGTGGATGATGCTCGAGGTGCCATCCCATGATATCCTATACGTTATCAATTGGAGACATACCTGGTGATTTTGCAGGTCATGGTAACATGTCAGCACTATGTAGAGCACATTGCGTTACAGAAGCGATGTGAGGACGAGCGTTATCCGGTTGGAAAACGCCCCCTTGAATGCTGCTCATGAAGGGCTGTACTACTGGTTAAATTAACAGACTGACGACAAATTTTCAGTCAGTGAGTTTGGGATAACCACAAGAATGCCCCTGCTGTCGTAGGAAATTGTTCCAGAGACCATAACTCCAGATGTGAGCCCGTGTGTCTAGGCCGTAGACCGCTTGGATGCAGGCGGTCCCCTGGCCTCCTTCTGACCAATATACAGCCACCACTGGCCCTAATTCAGAATCTGTTTTCATCAAAAATTACAACAGATCTCCACTCCGACCTCCAGTGAGCTCTGTCGTGGCACCACTGCCGTCGGAAAAGGCAATGGTTTGCAGTCAATGGAATACCGGTTACAGGCTGCCTGGCTCGGAGCTGTCCTTGAAGTAAACAGTTTCTTACCTTTCCTTGGGTCACGACGGTACCAACTGCAGCTCGAATGTCAGCCGCAGATGCAGTACGATGCGCCACAGCCGTACGCAAGATTCGGCGATCTTCCTTCTCAGTCGTGCCACGTGGCAGCTCAGAACTCGATCTTCTTGAGGTAGTACCATTCCTTGCCCATAGCTTCCAATAATCATTCATGGTGGAAACATTCCCACCCAAGTCTTTCTGCAATATCGTGAAATGAAAATCCACCTTCTCGTAGCCAATTTGTACGACCTCGTTTAAACTCGGTGATCTGTTGATAATGGCTTCTTCGTCTTCTTAAAAGGTATTACTGGCTAACATGAACGCAATTTGTCCAATTTCACGAAAAAATACACACGAGCTTCACAACACGCTTTTAAAACAAGCCTTATTTGCATGTTCTGAGTGACTCCAGCTGCGCCACACTTATGCGCGGAACACGAAATTTCAATCGACGTCATCTTTCAGTTGTATAAACACGCCTACCAAATTTCGTTTATCTAACACAAGTCTTTCTTGGTGTTGGGATTTTTTTTTCCGCCAGTGTATGAAAGAGCCTTAAGAATAGTAAGCAGCAGAGAGAATCACTTCTTCAAGCCATTAGACACGAAGAATATATTAGTGAAGAAGGTTTGCATGTCTGAAAAATCTTTTGTTGCTACTGTCGGAACATCGTACAAGAAGAGATTGTAATTCATGAATGTTTTATGCTTTTATTTGATAACAAATTAAAAATGTTACGCAGATTTCAGAATAATGGAAATAAAATATAAAATTCTTCCAACCACCAAGAACTCGCGAGTCTTCTTTTGTCAAACCAGGAATGAAAGTATATTTAAAGTCATTCCAGTTTATTTTATCGTTATTCCTATCGGTTGATGGAATGGCTAACAAATAATTACTGAAGAGTAAAATAATTATACAATGACTTTTCTCTACCAAAGCATGCAAGCAATATAGAAAAATATAAAACTACCATCAAATATTTCAATGTAATAAATAGGATACATTTTCATCTGCTTGTGACGTGTGATGCTAAGTGAATCTCAAATTTAAGTTTCAAAAGTTGACTTTAAAGTAATTTTTTTTGAAAAAAACATCTTATATTTTTATTTCAAAATAACAAAAAACTTTTTTCTAATTTTTTTGAACATAAAAAGAGTATAATGTTTTCACAATCTAAAAAAAAAAAATAGCATAGTTCTTATTTGGTAGTCCGGAGATATGACCTATTGATCATACCAACTGAAAAAACACATTTGATTTTTTTCTCCCAAAACAGCAGAAAGCAACCTCCTCATTTTTATGCATAAAAAGGGTATGATATTGTCATGACAGAAAAAAAAATATGGTGCAGTTCTTAGTTGGTAGTCCGGAGTATGATCTATTGATCATACAAACTAAAAAAACACATTTGCTTTTTTTATTCCAAAACAACAAAAAACACCCTCCTAATTTTTTATACATAAAAAGGGTATGATGTTGACATGGCAGAAAAAAAATATGGTGCAGTTCTTATAGTTGGTAGTCCGGAGATATGACCTATTGATCATACCAACTGAAAAAACACGTTTGATTTTTTTATTCCAAAACAACAAAAGCACCCTCCTAATTTTTTTTTACATAAAAAGTATATGATGTTGTCATAACTGAAAAAAAAAATTGTGCAGTTCTTAGTTGGTACTCCGGAGATACGACCTATTGAACATACCAATTGAAAAAACACAAAATCCGACTTCAGAGGACCATTGGCGAAGTTCTATTTTTCACAATCTCATTTTTGTCGCTAATATTGAAGGAGAAAATAATTAGCTTTAAAATAATACATAAACTGGCTTAATTGAATGAAAAATGAGGAAATTATGGAGCTTTTTCAAAGTGCATACCAAAAATAAGAAAGCAAAAATTCTGAAAAAATCAAAATTTCAAAAAATTCTACAACCCTAAATTTTTAATTAAAAAATCTAAAAAAATTAATTTGAACTTATCTGGTAGGTATCTATTCGTAAAAAAATAATGAACAAAATCCATGACATGACGGCACGGCCGACTATTAAAATTAGGCGATTTGACGTGGAATGAGCCAGTAAGGACATTTTATGAGGTCATACACTGTAAAAAAAAAACTGTAAATTTTGCAGAAATTATCCATATTTTTTACAGAAAAAATATGTTTGTGATAAAACTAGATAAAGTATAGGATTTCTCTGTTTTTTTAATCTCCGCAGCCGGTTATAAGCGCATTAACTGTTAACGGTCTCTTCACCGCGAAGCTCGATTTTAACCACGTGACCCATCGTTGGATTCGAAGCAATGGCGGATGTTTTGATGAAACCTGCAGCTGAGTTGCCGTAAGTGAAAACATTTTTAACATCAAATTAATTGTTGTTTAAGTTTTAGTTGATAATTTTCCGATTATTTTATATGAAATGTAAACATTCCATGTTCTACTGATTTAAAAAAGCATTTAATAACAAGAATAATAATACAAGGGCGATTCTCTGTAAACTCGTC
>JAXGGA010022380.1:0-15066 GCA_038373865.1 Uloborus plumipes
GAAAAAATATGCAATATAACTTCAGAAAAATTAAAATAATCAAAACGAAGCAGAAACAAAGTATTTAAAAGAAAAGTCATTAATTATAATTCATACTTAGAGTAAAATAACATTTATCATGAGTTATGACAGTCTTTATAGATGTTTCAATGTTTAATGAGGCTGTAAAGCAGTAGTGTCCCAGCTTTTACGTTAGAAAATGGTTTTCCCTTGAGTTATTCCTTAATTTTCTTAACAACTCAATAATAATAATAATAATAATAATTAATCTTATTTTGAAAATGCGGTGATTACACTTTTCCGGATTTTTCAACTTTAAATTATCCGTCTTTTCCGAGGACATAGAAAACGGACCATCCTTATGCCTAACACATATATCGGCAAAAACTAGGTAAATCCTCAAGAGGTTGCAGCACTAGTCATCTTCATTTCCATGATTTCAAGATTTCGATTCGAACTTAAAAAGAGACTAATTCATTCCTTTTTTTAAGGTGGAAATAATAAAATCCCCTTTTTTGTACAAATGCAGAAATTGTTTGCTACAAATGAGGTCTAATCAAGGATTATAACAACAATATTGATAATTTTAAGTGTTTTTTCTTACCCAGCGATATGAATCAACAAACCGAACTTCAAGACTCGGGACCTAAGCTATGACCTGGACAAGTTTTAATTGTAATTTGTCTTGAGTGTAACTACTAATTTAATGTATATATTTATTATGAAATTGATCTTTATAATAAATAAATATTTTTATAACGACTACTGACTGCCTCGCTTTTTCAATTTTGCTTAAAATAGTAAAAATTTATTACAGCGAATACTAATGCAACGAAATTTGAGTTACAGTGAACAAAATTTTTGATACCTTGAAGTTTGCAAGAAAGGGATTTATTGTTCTTAAACGCTAATAAATAGTGAGCTGCTTACAAACCATAGGAAACGACAAACGTAAGTAAAATCTGTCTGCCGTTTTTAATTTCTAAAAAAGACCTGGATGATTCTTGAATGTGAACCTTAAATTTATCTTGAAATTTATCTTAATTTATCTTGAAGTGACAACTTTTTTTCTTCGTTCGTTTTTTTTTCCTTCTCTGTCCCAAAATCTTTTAAGCGATAACGTTTGAAGTGCTAATAATGGATGAATTCTGTACCTCAGAACCAGACTAACGTTCGTCCATTTTTGTAACTTTTCCTTTTCAGGAGAGGGGAGAAACAATTGTCGGATGCAAGCAAAAGATGAGACTTGCTCACTGTTGGAATTTGTTTTATAGAATACTGTTTTCATAGGTCAATGAGGAATAAGATTCTGCATACAATTCACTAATAAAGTAAAAATCGCCATTTTTGGACTTACGTCGTTCAGGTTCTGAGGTACAGAATTATCAACAGATAAGAAGTTTTTTTTTTTTTTTTTTTTAATAACTCATTTTGCTTTATTCTAAACTCATGTTTGGGAAAATTGCAACACTATGAAGGAATCGTCATAATTGAATGAAATTCAATACTCAGCTGGGTGATAGTGGTAAAAATAAATCATTAAACTTAGAAAGCCAACAAACAATAAAAAATATTAAAATTAGTATTTTGTGTAGTCACCACGCGCTGCAATAAGTGCTGCTACGCGACGTGGCATGGAGTCAAACAAATTTTTAATGTCTGCATGATCAAGAGCATTCCATACTGTTTGTATGTGTACCCAAAGTTCGTCTATAGAAGCAACTAGACGAGGATCACGAAAGAGACGCCGACCAACGAAATCCCAGACATGTTCAATCGGCGACATATCCGAGAAATACGCTGGCTAGGGAAGGAGCTGCACCTGCTGCGATGCAAGGAAGAATTAAACAGTCCTAGTGACATGAGGACGGGCATTATCCTGATGAAATACAGCGCCACTCAAGCCTTGAAGGAAGGGGACAGCTTGGGGCTGTAGAACTTCATTGATGTACCGGTTGCTGTTCAGGTTACCCACATTTCGTAGCAATTGAGATCGTCCGTGATATAATATGGCACCCCAGACCATGACTCCAGGTGTTCGTCCACTGTGACGTTCGATAATGCACTCTGGAAAGTGGCGTTCATCGGCATAGCGTCAGACATGAATGCGGCCATCATGGTGCCACAAATTAAAGCGTGATTCGTCAGAAAACACAACATACTGTCAATCAGCACGCCAGTCTTTATGCTGATTGGCCCATTGAAGCCGCAGGCGGTGATGGTTTAGTGTGAGCGGGATCCTATATAAAGGAGTCCTTGCGCGCAGTCCATGCTGCAGCAGACGTCTCGATCTGATGAAGCACACATTGAAACATCTGTAGCTGTTGACCACTGTGCTGCCAATTGTTTGGAAGAAGCTGTACGGTCCGTCAGTACCATGCGGATCAGGTGTCTATCAGCGCTCTCTGACGTCACATTTCGGGGTCCACTCCCACATTTCCGAGTTGTCCGACACCCGTTCGTCTATTGCTTCCAAACACGCATCACTGTGCTGCTGTTACACTGCACACGAGCGGCTACTTCATGATAAGACAATCTAGCTTAACGAAAGCCGATGATCCTCACCCGTTCAAACTCCGTAAGTTGTTGAAACCTCGCTCTCTTTCGTCGAAGAGGCACTAGCAACGTTTGATCTAACGTTTATCACAAGCAGATAACCACCTATAACCATACACGCCTTGCTGCAGCCGTCTATTTATTGGGATAAATCCAGCTTTCAGAGGGCGCAGCTCAGCGTACGCTTGCGCTACGCGTCTAAAATTTTAATCATTTGCATATCATACCCTACTTTGCATTTGCTGAAAATTTCAGCTCATTCGCGCAAGTTCTTCGTGGTGTTTCAATTTTCACGAACATGAGTTTACATACCAAAATTTCTTATTCATCAAGCATTTGTATCTTAGTTAAAGTCCAACAGTTTTCAGCAACAACGAATACATTCTAAAAAAGTGAATTAACGAGGCAAGAAAACAATTCAAGGATACGGTACAAATTCAGGCTAGTTTATTTGAAAGAAAATAAAGTGGAACTAGAAAATATTTAAGACAACTTTAAGCATAATTGTGTCTATAAAAATGTCGAAGAAGTGTATTCACAACTAATTTTATTGCTCTTGCAACTTGCTACGAACTCGTATAAGTATTTCAGTGTTACTCCAAGCATATGGCATTCATGCAAGCATAAATCCTTAGTTTCTAAGATAAAAGAGAAAAAGAAAATATTTTGATTTAAGCTTCAGTAAACCAGAACCTACTTCCTAATGCTGTAGATCCGGTTGTTATCAGTTAAGGCCTAAGCTTTTATTTATTTTTCGGTTGATGAGGTGCGAATACTAATCGTACTGGTGTCATTAGTAAAATAACAGGATATCAAGTTATAACAATAATAATTATTATTATTATAGAGTTATTTATTGTAATTATTTATATCTTTATTATTATTATTATTATTATTATTATTTTCATTAATACTGCTACTATTGCTACTGCTGCTATTATTAATTAATTATTATTATCTTGAAACAAACTCGCTGACGTTTTTAAAAAAATTAGCAATTAGATTGCTAAAAGAGTAACGTTAAGAAGACTGAAGAAAGAACAAAAAAGAGAAGTTGAGTGACTAGGCAAAATTTTGACTTTTTTATTTGAGTGGATTCACTCGTTGAACACATTGTGACAATGTTTGGAAACTGTGTGCGTGCGTGTGTATCTGTGTGAGGGTGAGCACTTTCTAAGATATCTACTTCAAAAAATAATGCAAGGATTCAAACGAAATTTAGAATACGAACGGAACCCAATGGGAATTGGATCTGATTAGATTTTGGTGCCTTATGACGGGAAAGGGGAGAGGGAGCACAATCGATTTTTTTTTTTGTTTCTCATGCCATGTAGGAATGCTATATCTTTAACAACTAACTGTAACGCAAGGTCAAGAAACGCAAGAAATGAGATTTTGGGAGCCTCAACGCTCATTTTCAACGTCAATTGTTTTATTGGGAAAACCGAATTTAAAGTTTTTTTTTTTTGCTCTGAACGTGATTTTCTTTCAATTTAATTATTCGTTTTCATGTTTAATTTAATTAAGAACTAGTTTATGATCATGCCTTTAAACTACATAGTTCAACCATCGTCCAATATTCAGAGGTTACTCATTCTTTTGGAAAAAAAAACAAAAAAACATTTTTGCACGCCTACTATGCAATAATCTAATAAACGGCAGCGGTACTGACTATGAATTTGAAGCCAGAGGTCTTCTAAAGTCAAAGGTCGTGTGTTCGATTCCCGTCTATGTCTTCGGTGGTATTTCCTCTCTTTGTATTGGAATGTCTTATATGTTAATAAAGAAGTCCAATCCCTCCAGGCAATGGTGGGCCGTGTTTCATAGTAATAATTAATTAACTATGACAGTCACGACAGCTGTAATCCACTATCTTTTAGCTACCATTGTTTTTTGACAATCTGACATCAATCTCAATACAGTTCCGTGACTACCACACATTGTAATTTATACGGAATTTTGCCAGGTAATGGTTTGCAGATTGATGTGGGGGCTCTTTTTAAATAAATGCAAACTATGCTCTATTAATCTTCTTTTAGAGTATAATGCTCTTACTGTTTCTCTGCGAAACAAAAACAGCACATCGAAAGTCCGAAAAATCAACCCCTAGGGTTTGGTGCCAAAAAATTTGGCGAATTTTGAAAGAATTTTGAAAAATGGCCAAGGTATCTATGCTATTTGCCCTAAAAATTCAGGAAGCTTTCATGGTAAATGTTACTGTAAAATGTAGCTTTTACCGTACAGAAAATTTTTGCAGTGAATTGTACCGATAAGAAAATTGCGATTGCAGCGCCAATTGATCACCACGTGACTTGCTGTGAGATGCAGATGCCACCCTATTTCGACTCTCCTGATGTGTCTCATGTGGTGCCGTGGTAAAGCAGTGTAAAGAAATTGGGTCCCGGATTCGATCCTCGTCGTTCGTATCTCACGGTTTTTAGTTCTCGTTTTCTCAGTAAAACAATATTTTACGGTAAAAGTTACTGGCAACATAGATGCTAGTAACTTTTACCTTAAAATTTCAGGAAAATTTTTAACAGTGTGCTGTCATGGCGTAGTGATGTCCCATTGAAGTCAGATGAAGAATATTACAAATGTGTAACAACGTGATCTCCCTGATAGGTGTGAATTCAATCATTTTGCGACTACGTTCATAATGAGCAGATAGTCTGAATTATATTTACTCGAACTAGTTTGTCTGGCCCAATTTTAGTTCAGACAAATTTTGTCCGGAAAGACATTTTGCTGTAAGCTAAGCGTATGCATGTTTTTTTCCTACCATAGCAAGGCTATTTCTTACACAGATCAAGAACATTAATTATTAGCTTCCTAAGATGCTTTTCAAAACATCTAAAGTAAAGGTCCGTAGTGTAGAAACAATGTGTTTAGAGTGAAAATTCGAAATATTTGATGATATTTCCAATAGTTTCATTGTATTTTGCGGTTCGAAGTTATGAATATAGCGAGTTTCAAAAGGGAATAACACGTAGTTTTAGAAAACTTTCTTTGTGTTTTATTTGGAAAAGAAATCTAACCCATGAGTTATTTTTATATATCTTTTCTACGTTATTTTTAAAATCTTACACTGTAAAAAATAGATGTTGTTTTTTTAGCATAATACAGTTAATTTAAACTGTAAAATTGACCAAAATAGACTGTAAAATAAACTGTAAAAATTGTAAATTTTACGGTAATAAACTGTATAGTAATAGTTAGAATCATATAATTCCATTTCAATTAGGGAGTTTTTTTTTTCAAAGACAAATTAATTATGTTTAATCCTTTTTTTTTTGTGCAAAACTGTTTGTTTGCTTCTTAAATTCATTCTTTGCAATTCTTTAGGCGTACGAGGACGTGACAAGGCATAGTTAAACAAAAAAGAGCGTGTAACTGAAATAATTCCTTTTGATTTGCATAGGAAGTGACTGGTTTGATAGAAGGAATTTGTGTGGGTAGTGATTTCTAAGGCTAAGGTCAGGCTGATGAGTTCAGGTAGATTACTTCTTCAGATTCTTACCAATGTATCATTAGAATAAAAGAATGTGCCCACAACGTAGTACTCATGTTTTTAATGAATGCCCATGCCCAAATATACCAACGAAATTACAGTCGAAACCAGCTAAAGCGAACTTCAAAGGACATTTAGAATCGATTCTTTTTAATTGTTCGTCTAATCCAAACAACAATCAACAACAAACGGTAGCACGGTGATCGGGAATATGCAGTTCGATTCTTTCCTGCGACCTCGGACTCTTTTGCGCTTGCCCCAGGTCTCTGCTGATTTTGTTAAAATAGGGGTGATGGTGATAAGAGAGACAAGGAATGTGAGGAAATTTTTGCGTTGTTTTTTATTGTTAGTTGGGTTCATTTATTTGGCGTATTGGTTTGCGTTGAAGTTTTTTCTTTTTTACTTTATTCTCCTTCATTATCAGAAAAATAAAATAATATCCGATTTAGCAGAAATGCTACCATGGTTCATTTTCTTAATAAAGCTGTCACCCCTTTTTGAAACGGTGCTTCTTGAAACCCGTTCAACGGTGCTAGGAGCGCCTTTTGAGTTTGGACAATAGTTCGTCTTTGCAGCAATTCGTATTAAGCGAGTTCGAGTTACCGAGGTTCGATAATTTTCTTTATTATCTTTCATTCTACTGGTCTTCAGTTTACGATAGTTAAGATACTTTGACTGTATAAATCAAAATTTTTTCTTGATTAAATACGGCTAACCAGACGCATTACACAGAATCTATATACAGATTAAAGGGATTTCGAAACATTACAACATGAACGTTAGAAGTGCTAATTTATAAACTAAACCCAAGCGCTTGTCAAAACAAGCTCTGGACGGCAAGAATTTTTTGTTGTACCAGCTATGAAGCTCAACGTTATGAAGAAAAATATATTCATTAAGAATATCGAGTCAAGGTGCACTTGAAATAATTTATTTTTTAAACAAAAATAATTAAAGAAAAAGCATCAACGAGTTAAAATTTGTGAAAAAAAAGAGAAAAAAAACATGTTGAATTCGTATAGTGCTAGAAATATCGTTTGACCACCATATATCGAAGTAGTAACTTGGCAGAAAAAAAAATCGATTTATTGAAAGTTCAATAGATAGAAGCTAACTTAATTTCATAATTATTCCTAAAACATTAAACTTTAAGCGTATTTTTAATATGAAACTTTTATTCTCGTTGTTTTTGTAAAGTACATTACATGAAAGTTAATTAGAAAAATAATTTATAAGAAAAATTGTTGATTACTTTTAAATAAACAGAAATCCAGACATTGATTACAATGATTATAGTTACATTCTTTGAAAAGAAAAAAAAAGAACTACCAGAAAATCATGCTGAGTAGATAGTTTGTAACAAGCTCGCCAAAAAATGCCTGTGTTTTTTAAAATATCATATAAATTTTATCAGGAGCATTTTTAGTGAATTGAAATCTGGGAACTAATGTTTCTTACATCTATAGCCTTAAATTTTTTGACTGCTTGAAAACAGTTTCAGCTTTTCACTGAAGATTAGCATATTTAGGAATGAAGAACAACTATCAGAGAAAAGAGGAACAGTTAGAATTTGGATTTTTTAGCACAAGTCGCAACACAAAATCGAAAATTACTTGATTGCTTCGTTCTAAAATTCATAAATTTCCCTATATTTGTTTTTACACTCCTTAACACCTTAATTGACTTGTTGGGTTCGTAGTGACAATCACTGAACTTCTTTTTACTCTCGACTTTAAAATTTGTAGAGTAAACGCTTTAAAGTCGAATAAAATGACCCATTGTGTCCAAAGAATGATTTCAATTAGAGATGGAACGAAGCTTCGGCCGGGCCGAAGCTTCGGCCAATTTGCCCAAATTGCCGAAGCTTCGGTCTGGCCGAAGCATGAGTTGTGATTCGGCCGCTTCGGCCTGAAATTTATGCAGCGAATGAAAGATAAGTAAAAAAGAATGCATGATAGGGTAAGTGCTTCACTAGTCGGCCAGTCTCCAGTAGTCGGCCACAATGACATAAAACTCCTCATAAATAGTAGTACATTTTTAATTCAAAATCAGATGTGACGCATTCACACATTCATGTACTTATCCTCAATCATCAATCAGTGGCAGTTAAGTTTCGGGTACTTTTTCTTGAATTAGTAATGAGTCATTTCATTTTGAATGGTGTGCCCGTCATCCAAGATTGCGATTTTGCTTATTTTTCAGGTAAGATGATTCTGTGGCCGACTACTGGAACATTTACTAGTGTTGACAACAGCTTGGATTTTAACATATTTTTTTTTTATTTATTTCTGAAACAAGTAGATGATTCACTATCAGAAATGTTCATCCTTGTAAAGTTTTACCTTGTTTTTGTTACTGTATTGATAGCTGAAAGTTCTAGGTTAGCCTAGATCAACAAAAGATCTCTTAAATAGCCGACTACTGGTGCTTTTACCCTACTATTTTTTTGAATTCACCAAAAACTGAAGCATTTTTCATTAAGAATATTAAGATAAATATATAACACAGCGTAAATAGTAGTAGATTGGGTAGTTTTATGGTATAATACATGATCATATCAGTTTTTTTATTATAAAACATCAACTGAATTGCAGACTGAGCTTTTCATGTTCCAAGTAGAGCTTCCTACTACTAATTTGCAATAAAAAAATAGTAATGTCGTCTTTTCTTGTACTAGCAGTACAAAGCAAAACAAAACAAGAAAACTTTTAATTAGTGAAATTAATTTAAGAATGACTCAGTAAGCTGAAAATGTTGTGTAATACTAAACACATTAAAATAAAAACAACCAAAATAAAAATAAACTTTAATTAATGAAAACAATTTAAGAATGCCACAGTAAGCTGAAAATATTGTATAACGCTAAAAATATTAAAACATATGGAGAAAAGTATAAAACTCTACGCATTTATTATGCATTTAATCCAAAAATTTCAATATGTGCGCCAGCCGAAGCTTCGGCCGAAGCTTCGGCCATTAGTTGACCGAAGCTTCGGTATTCGGCGCTTCGGCCAAATGCCGCTTCGTTCCATCTCTAATTTCAATCTTTGGAGATTTTCTCGATATACGGAAACAGTTTTTCTGTACAATGAACATTGAGATTTCCTAACTGTTTGATGTATAGAAAATTTCGATAGGTGAAAGTTCGATCTGTGGATGTTTGACTGTATGTTAAACTCCTTCGTTACCTTTGTATGTTATGCAAGGTGCATCAGCGCATTGAAATTCAAAATTTAAATCTGACGAAAGGTTAAGAAGATATTTGTATATGATCCGGCTGTAGAATTTCTACACCCATCGAGTATTGTAATGATTTATATATCAAATGAAAGCTAATTTTTTCTGAACGTGAAAAATTAATGCGTTCAGAAAAAAATTAGCTTTTACTGTAAAAAATTAATGTTGTTTTTACAGTATAATACAACTATTGTCTGATATTCTTAGGTTAAAACTTCCGCTCATTTACGTATGCGTCAGGTCTTCTCTGATCTCACCAAAATAGGAGTGTAAGTTAAGATAACAATAAGGGGAAGAATAATAAAAAACATTTTGAGCCGTATCAAACATCATGGAACGATGCTAATTTCAAATACATAGTTTAGTTGAATATGTCAAAAGGATATAGCAAATGCAAGCTTTAAATTGAAAACTTCGGAATGTTATCCACCACAACCCATCGACCCTTTTTTAAGTGGAATTGTTCGCCAGTGCCAGGCGCGGCTTTCATGAACGTACAGTAATTTTATAGTAATAAACTGTAAACATTTTTAATTTTAGAGTAACAACCGTAAAATTACTATTTTTACAGTACTAAACTTTAAAATTGCTAATTTTACAGTATTAAACTGTAAAAATGCTAATTTACAGTTTATTAAAGAGCATTTTACAATTCTAAACTGGAACCTCGGCTGCCAGTATTATACTGTAGTTTTTACAGTATAATATTGCTAAATTTTACTGCAATAAACTGTTAAATTTTTAACTTTACAGTAAGAAACTAAGATTGCTAGTTGTGAGGTTTAGTGTGCATTTTACAGTTTTAAATTGGAACCTCGGCTGCCAGTATTATACTGCAAAAAACAACAATTTATTTTTGTGTTTATTTGATATATAAATGATGACTATACTCGATGGGTGTAGAAATACTGCAGCCATATCTCGTACTATGAGGTTTATTAGGTTTTAAAAATTTAAAATTTTTAAAACTGTCGTCATGAAATGCTTTAAGTCATAAGTCAAAAAGGGTCATTTACAAATTCGCAGTTTAAAATGTCCTAAATACCCTCATTTTTAATTCAGTGAATAATAACGAGGAAAAGAAACTTTAAACATAAATTTAAACTCAAGGAAAAGTGCACTCTGTCCACCAGATTTTTTAAGAAATCATTGCTTAAAAACATTAAATTTTTTTATATTACTATCATGAAACGTTTGAAGTCAAAAATCCAAAGATTATATCATAAATATATACCATATGAATGTATCAGCATTGTTCTCACTAAAGGGAAAAAAGAGAGGTAGAAAATCTCACCCTCAGTTCAAATTAGAGTGCGATTTTTAAAATTTGAGAGAGAGGCTTTATTTTTTCAATTTTTATTTCACAAAATATTACAACGTTTGAGGACAAAGTGTTTCTATATCCCTTACTTTTGCATTGGGGAAATGTATTACAGGTTTTATATTCAAAATATGACAGAAATCTGTTTGGCACTTCATGGTCTTTATACCCTTTCAATAGATGAAAATACATGAACACTAGGGTGGTCCTTATTTTCGAAGGTCAACAATTTTGTGGTCTCACCCCTTAATCTGGTTCTATGTGGGAAAAAATAAATCACCTAAAATTTTAGCTCATTTGAACAATATTTAGAGGTAGCTCAATGACACTGAACTTTCAGCGAAACGTTAATTTTCACGCAATTCTAAGGTTTCTTCAATTTACTTATTTATTTGTATTATATGTTTATATATTATTTATATATTTATTTATATTGTATTTATACATTATCAATTTATAATAGAAAACATAGTTTTCTCAAATTTCAAGTAAAAGACCAAAAAAGAGAGAGAAAGCTGCGCGAGATTGATCTCCTCCGCAGCGAAAGTATCACTTGCAACAATGTGTTTGACTGAACATCAGTTTCATTTTGTATATGGTAATGCAACACAATGAGCTTAACTATAATTCTGAGTTCTACGTTTTATTTGCATGTGATTGGTCTTTTCCTGTTAAAGTGCTAGCTATAAATCTTTTATTTCCGATGGAATGTGCTATATTTTGAAATAAAAAAAGCGTAATATTTGAACTATGAATAGATACTAGTAAGACGAAGTTAAATTGTAACTATGGAAACCAGATGTATGTAAGGAAAGCTTTGAATTTGTCATTATATTTTTTGGAGGCGGTTCTCCACAGGCGGTAAGAGTTTTGGCACCAAGGGCTGTCCATCCATGCTCGATGGATGTCAAAAGCCATACATAGCATGAAAATATGCACGTTTAAATCGCAGTTCAAGCTCCAAGCAAGAGAAAAAAAGGTTTTGCATATTTGGCATTTGCATAGCTAGAGTATTATCTTAAGGCTTAGATAATTGCTCTGATAGCATTTGAGGCACCCTACAACGACCTTCAACTACTAAACCTACTGTTAGATTATTCACACATAAATATCAATATATCAACAGCTGCATCTCAAAAATTCTAAAACATCTGTGGTTTGATGATTTAATAGCTTTAGCTATATTTGACAATAATGTGCCTCTTTCTACGAAACGCAATACGATGAAAGCAATGAAAGATATGAAAAGTGGAAATAATCCTACAAAACGTGCTACTATAAATTTGAAAACGTTCAAAGAAAAAAGTGAGGATTTTGCGATAAAAAAATCAACTAAGTTTGAACGGATAAGAATTCCAGATGGGTTCTTTAAAGTCGATCCACTTAATTGGATTGATAGACTAGATTTTCATCTAGGTTCAAAAATTGTAAATCTATGGCAGTAATAAATGATTATGATGAACATTATATAGCACTTATTCAAAAGTTCAATGGCTTATTAACAAAAGATACCCAAGTAGCACCAACTCATCGGATTTTGCTCGGCCGATCAACAAACTCCTCGTAAACTGATCCTGTAACGCACGATGACATCGTTCCGATCAATATCCGAGCACGGTTTTCGATGAGCTACTTTTCATCGGAAAGCGATATCCTTCCGATCAACTTTCCCGATGAAAATAAGATGAGCTATATTCCATCGGAAAACGATATCCTTCCGATCAAGTTTCCTGATGAAATTCCTCGGCACGGGATTGTTCTGCTCGTAAATTGCTCCAAATCCCATCGTATTCTCATCGGATTTTGCTGTTCGGATTCTGCTCGGCCGATGAGACATATTGGATCGTCGGCCGATGAGAATTTCATCGGGTTTCGATGAATGGCCGATCATCGGCCCATGAGATGATGCTGCTCGGGTAAGTCTTAATTCCAGTTCCTAATGCAAGTGGTTGAAGAGCACAAAAGTGAATATCCAGACAGTCACACACCAACACTGCTAAGCGCAAAATCGTTTATGGCAAAACAATAATGTTCCTAATTTTTATTGAATTTAAACCAATTATGTATACATTTTCTTAATTCATGTCTATCTTTAAAGCAGAATAAGATAAAATGATTTAAAAATTGCTTAGTTTTGTTTTGATGTTATCATTGACTTTATATACGCTTAACTTCAAGCTCATTGAGCTACCTCTATATTTTATTATATTTAGCTGAAACTTTTTGTAGTTCATTTTCTCCCAAAAAGGAACCACATTGGAGGGTGAGACCAAAAAAAAAAAAAAAAAAAATCGAAAATTTAAAAATTATGCCTTTTAAGGACCACCCTAATGAACACGACATTTCATCTTATACGCACGGAAATATTTCATTTATTGACGTTTTATTGAAATTAAGAGCCGTTTTTTTTTAAGAATCAGGCAGTCAAAAAACTTGACATTTTTTATTTTGCTGAAAATTTCAGAATATGTTCTTTATTTAAAATTATTAAACACATGTTTTTTTATGCTTGCAATTTTTTTTTCTTTCCGTTTTGGGAGGTCATAGTTGGAAATTTGCTCTTTTTTTCAATAAAAACATGCCAACTTAGATAAGCCAATACTTTTTGTTTTAGGAGTGAACCGTGGAACTGACAATTATTTTGTGTTCTACTATATCCCCACTAACTGTAAGTGCATAAATATTTGTGGACTACTCTTGGCGTAAAGGTCAGAGGTCACTCAAAAATGTACGAAAAATAGTTTTTTAATGCAACTTTGACCGACCAAATCTTCTTGTGGCAACGGTGAACCACTGTAGTGTATATATCAGTATATACCCACTAAAGAGTATTATTCAAAAACATAAAGGTATGTGTGGTTGATATTTTGCACATCGAAATATTTGACTCTGAAATTGCCGAAATCGCAAAATTACATGTCTTTGAAGGTCATTATCTTCTTGCACCATGAATGACCAGATATAAAACTAGCTAGAGTAGAAGCCTTTCTTGTCCCAGAAACACAATCAGTTAACAAACCTATGGCTACTTTTTCAGTTTTTGCATAATTCGACTCTAAACTTTGCAAAATGAGTGTTTTTCGGCGTTAGAGAAAAAAGGCCAATTACCTGTTTTAAAATATGTATTGCTTTTATTTGTAGCACTATTTATATCACAATTTCCTAACTAGCTGAAATGGATTCTAAAGATGGTTATGCAGTTGAAACCAAATTAAAAATGAATTCCCGAAAATACTCAGTATACGTCAAAAACTATATTTTTTTTATTCGTCCATGCGACGTTTTTTGTTACAGCTCTTTATTCCGTTCATCTCTAGCATGGTAAGCAATTTATCTACTTCTTTCTAGCAATTTATGTACTTATGTACTATGTGTCTTCATTTTTGATGTGGCGTTACAAATACAAATACAAAAGTGGCGACCAGCAGCAGACTCTGGGCCCAACTTGGCTGGTCCTAGTCAATTTAAAGACCCCAATGAAGATCAATGGCCCTCTTAAAGCCATCTACTCCATTGCTCTTTACCGCCTCTTCCGGTAAGCTGTTCCAAGTTCCCACCACCCTGCTAAAATAGTAATTTTTTCGAATTTCAAGATTAGCCTGAGATTTAAACAGCTTAAAACAATGACCCCTTGTCCTGCTTTCCGTGCGAAAATCTAACCCCGTAACATCATTCATTTTAATAAATTTAAACAACTGAATCATGTCCCCTCTGGCTCTCCTTCGCTCAAGACTATACATATTAAGCATTCTAAGTCTGGAATCATAGTCTAAATTAGAAAACCCATTTACTAACCTTGTAGCCCTTCTTTGTACCCTTTCCAATAAATTAATGTCTTTCTTCAGATAAGGAGACCAAAACTGAACTACATACTCCAAATGAGGTCTCACCAAACTTCTATATAGAGGCAGAAGAACCTTCTTAGATTTGTTTGAAATAGATCTATTAATAAACCCAAGCATCCTATTGGCTTTGTTACTAGCTATTCTGCACTGTTGACTAGACTTGAAATCCTGATTTATTAAGACACCTAGATCCATAACATTATCTGCCCTACTAATGACTGAACCCTGTAAATAATAGCTTGTATGCTTATTTCCATGACCGAAATGCAGCACTTGACATTTCCCAACATTAACTGCCATACCCCACTTGTCTGCCCATTTAGTAATATGATCCAAATCCTGTTGCAGCTGATTTATTTGTTCATCATTTTCTACAACCCCCATAAGTTTGACATCATCGGCAAAACAATTCATGTTTCCAGAAACATTTTCATGAATGTCATTCATAAAAATAATAAACAAAAGGGGACCTAAAACTGATCCTTGGGGAACCCCACTTAAAACCTCACTCCATTTAGAATAGTTACCCCTAACAACTACTCTTTGTTTCCTTCCTGTCAGCCAATTCCTAACCCAAACTAGAATTTTACCTCCTTCCC
>JAXGGA010022381.1:0-15066 GCA_038373865.1 Uloborus plumipes
AGTTACTTACTGCTTTATACACTGCTCGACATTGAAAATGCAACACCAAGAAGGAGTGGTCAGAAATTGATGAAATTTGGTAAGAAGACAGAGACAGCATGGAACAATAAGTGATATTTATTTCAAAATAAATAAGCAAAATTTAGAGCAAGGATGGCGTCGGCTCAGTAAGAAGTAGGAACACCGCGGACAGCGATGCACGAAGAAACACGTCTAGGCATGGAGTCAATAAGCCTGCGGATGGTGCCCTGAGGGATGGCACTCCATTCCCTTTCAACCATTTGCCACAGTTCCTCCTCTGAACGAGGCAGTGACAGGTTCTGCAAACGGCGTCCAATCACGTCCCACACATGTTCGATTGGTGACAAGTCAAGAGAGTATGGTGGCCAGGAAAGCATCTGTACACCTCGTAGACCATGTTGGCTGATTCGAGCACTGTGAGGCCGGCCGTTATCCTGTTGAAAAATTGCATTTGGCAGACCCTGAAGGTAGGAGATTGCCACCGGCCGCAGTACATTATCTACATATCGTTGGGCCGTCATAGTGCCCCGAATACGAACTAGAGGGGATACGGAATTGTATGCAATAGCGCCCCAAACCATTATGCCACGTTGTCGCGCTGTGGGGCGTTCCACAGTTACTGCCGGATTCGATCTTTCTCCACGTCGACGCCACACACGTATGCGATGACTATCGCTGGACAAACAGAAGCGGGATTCATCTGAGAACACTACGGTTTGCCATTCTGCCATCCACGTCGCTCTAGTCCGGCACCATTCCAAACGTTGGAGTCTGTGCTGTGAGGTCAATGGCAGTCTTCTTAGCGGGCGCCGTGATTGCAGGTCACGTGCAACCAGTCGACGGGAAATGGTTCTGGTCGACACAGGAACATCCAGGGTACCTTGCACGTGCTGCAGAATCGACGTACAAGTGACTTGCGGGTCCGCCTCAGCTTGTCGGGGAATCCGTCGATCCAAGCGGTCTGACGTCACTCTGGCTGCACCTGCACCCCTCAATGTGGCTACATTTCCTCTTTCCAACCATCTCCGACACAGCCGATGCACAGTGCTTGCATCCATGTGGGTATCAGCTGCAATTTGACGTATGGGCCAACCTCCCCTTCTCAGTCCGACCACCATACCCCTTGTAAAGTCGTCTATATGCTGGAAGTGTCTTCGTTGAGGACGGCGTGGCATTTCCTCCTATCACACGTATCCTTCGAGACAAAAACCAAATTTCTTCGATAATTTAGTCTGGCAGAAAAACCAACATGAACATAGCCCACTTTTCAACTTCATTCTCTTATATCTTACTTCACGTGCGTCGGAGAGCTGCGCATTTCATATCATTTGCATAACTCAGTGACGTGCGTCTACTGTAAAATTTGCATGAATTTCTGACCACTCCTTCTTGGTGTTGCATTTTCAATGTCGAGCAGTGTAATAAAAACTTGTTTTTATGCATCTAAAGTTTACTTCCATTTTACCAGTTTTACAGTCCACGATTAAATTTTAACCTAACGACCTTGTCAAAATTAATTACTCTTATCTATATTTTATGTTAAATTAATCAAGCACAATTTGAATTTAACTTATATAAGTACAAAATACATTTTTAACCCATTAATGCCAAACATTTTTTTTACCAAAGATATTTTGTATGCTGGTTACAAATAGTGTTTTAAGATACAGGAAAAATAATAAAAAAAATATCATGCAAAATTAATTTTTTATTAAAAAAAGAAAATCGTTCTTAAAAAGGGAGGCTGGGCACCAGATGGTACACACTTTTTTTAATTTTTTTTTCTGCCTACGATATAATATTTAAAAAGTCATATTATAAGAAGAAATAAAAGTAGCAATTAACATTAACTGGGAAGCTGGGAATCATTTTAAAAACTTAGCTTTTTTGTTCTTGAGATATTGAACGATGAAATTCTTGATAAAGATCATATTAAAACGGCTACAGAACAAACTTTACAATGGTTATGCTTTGTCATCTGTTAATAATGAATTGAAACAATACCAAAGTAATAATTGAACACTATTATTTGGTTGAAATGTTCATTTTTTGAAAATTCAGACGCACTTTTTGGACCGTCGATAAAAAGAGACGCTAGGCATTAATGGGTTAAACTACACAAGGGCTTTTAAATATTGAATTATTGTTGTTTGAGTAACATAATTTAAAAGTAAAGATTCAACATCATTTGAGAGTTTCTAAAAGTTTTTGAAACTTCCAGTTAACCGAAGAGGGCCAAATTCGGCGCTGATGTGACTGAGATTTCTTCATCTTCAGAGACCGATTCTTCCACTTCTTGGGGTGACATAATTCGGAAATTTTTTATTTCTGTTGCAATTTCACAGTCAGATTTCTCTCCTGATGTTTGCAAATTATCATCTACCGAAACATATTGCGAATTGTTCATCAATTTCTTCATCATTGACTCTTTCCGCTATGGAACCGTTTTTAACACACTCTATGAAAGCTTGATTTTATGAAACGGTGCTAATGATTTTGATAAAGGACGGTTTTAACAGATTTTGATATACAGTGAACTCTCACTTATACGTCGCCTCCTTTATGCTCCTTTTTCACTTTTACGACGATTTTAAATGGTCCCAGCACATTTTATAGAAAAATAATGATAGTGGCATTCGTTTATGCGTCGCGCTAAAGATAAATATTTCACTTATGCACCGAATTTTCCCTAAAATGTAAAAAATTTAAATTAATTTCTTTAAAAAATAAGCATTTTTCTTCACTTTTCTCTTTAATCTTTCGCCTTTATTTCTCACGGAAGGCATTTTTTCCGTATGAACTAAAGTTCTGAGAGGAACAATTATCTATTATGCATCGTTTTAAAGGGAACTATTTGTAATTAGGTATGCTACAATTATTTGCTTTCTCTTTATCATTGCAGTTAAGTTACAGTAACTGCCAAAACCGTAGTAATATATCCCTTTCATATAGACACATTCTTATTTATTTTCTCATTAGAACCTATGTTGCGTTTTAGTAATTTAAATAGGCTTATTCACTTATACGTCTCTCTCACGTATGCGCCTTTTCTGTTGGTCCCTTGGGCCGGCGTATAAGTGAGAGTTCACTGAAGTAATGATTCTGTTCTTTCAGATTTGATGTTATAGAGCAGCTGATTTTATAATCCGGTGATTTTATTAGTGGCGGGCACTGCACCGTACGTTTAATTTATTTCGGAAATCAAGAAGTGAAAGTACTTGATTTCCGGCTCGACCACCGCCGGCGTCCCGTTCACCAACTTCAGAGACTTGGCCTTCTTCACCACTCGGAAGAACTCCTTGTTCAGCTTCCCCGCTGACAGAGTAAACATGTATTTCTTTTCCCTGAAACGAAAGTCATTCCCAGTGTACATTTAAATAAGAAATACAGTGAACTCTCACTTACACGCCGCCTCATTTATGCGCCTTTTTCACTTATAGGACGATTTTCAATGGTCCCAGCACATTCCATAGCAAAATAATGATAGTATCGTTCGTTTATGCGTCACTCTAAAAATAAATATTTCACTCATGCGTCGAATTTTTTGAAAAATGTAAACAATTTAATTTATTTTCTTGAAAAATGAGCATGGTTTTTCACTTTTCTCTTTAATCCTTCTCTTTTATTGCTCGGCATTTTTCCAGGCCTTCCTTCGGCGGAAGGCATTTTTTCCACATGAACTAGAGTTCGGAGAGGGACAATTATCTATTATGGATCGTTAAAAGGACCAGTTTGTGATTAGATATGCTACAATTTTGTTTTCTCCTTATCATTGCAATTAGGTTTCAGTAGTTTGCCCCCAAACCGTAGTAATATGGCCATTTTCTATAGAAACATTCTTATTCATGCTCTCATTAGAACCTGTGTTGAATTTTAGTCTTATAAATAGGCTTGTTCACTTATACGTCTCTCTCACTTATGCGCCTTTTTCTGTTGGTCCCTTGGGCAGGCGCATAAGTGAGAGTTCACTGTAATAATATGGACATTCACTAAAGACACATTTAAATAAGACATTTATTTATTAACACATTTAAATATGATAATCTTAAATATGGTTTCAGAAAAACAAAAATAACACTTTTAAAGTTAATCAAACAAAGATTAAACTATATTTCATGATACTCTAACTGCTTTCCCTATGATTTCAAAACTATTGAATATCCGCTAAGTTTACTTTCACTTATAATACGTCAAGATTATGTAACGTAGTTTAACCTTTAGTATTAATAACAGTGTTAAATATATTACTTTATCTATGCAAAGAACGTGAATATTATCTTTTATTAAAAGTTACATACAAACAACTGAAACACTTATAATCAATACATCAACATGTTATATAGTTTAGCCTTTAGTATTTATTAATAACAGTGTTAAATATATTACTTTTATATTTGCAAAGAATGTGGATTTTATCTTTTATTCAGAGTTACATACATACAAACAAACCCATATGTGAAACTAATAAAGCGTATTAAAAAGAACTACACCCTTAAAATTAGGTGTTGTTTTACAGTATAATGCGGGTAATTTGTAGAAACAAACTAAACATTACTAGTTTCACAGTGATAAACTATGAATTGGTAATTTTACAGTAATAAACTGTAAAACTGATAAATTTACAGTTTATTACCGTGCATTTTACAGTTTTTAACTGGAACCTCAGCTGTCAGTAATATATTGTTGTTTTTAGAGCATAACACAGCTAGTTTTGTGGTATTAAACTGTAAAATTGGGGTAATAAAGTGTAAAATTTCTGCTTGACAGTAATAAACTGTAAAATTGCTATTTTTTTAGTTTATTACTATGCATTTTAGTTTTAAACTGGAACCTCTGCTGCCAGTAATATACCACGGCTTACTAGAGGGAGGTGCCCGCGCGTAAGAAAGCTCTCGACCTCTGACGTCATCAAGAGTAGGGTCAACTTCCCCACCGAGGGACGAGAGATAGAGAGGGAAGGTAGAATCTGCCTGTAGCTATGGCTGTGTTGGTTTCTTCGTCGGAAGTGATGTTTTAGTTATTTTGTGTTTAAATAATCCTACTATTAGTTAATATATTGTGCACAAATGCCATGCCTTTTACCTGCAGTGTCCCTGGATGTTCAGGGAATTATAAAAACAAAGAAAAAGTCTCCGTTTTCAGCTTTCCTGCTGACGAAGAGCTGAAGAAAAAATGGCTGCACGCTATTGGGCGAAAAGACTTCACTCCTTCAAAAAATGCTAAGGTAAGATAGATTTTGTATTTTTTTTTCTTTTGTAGTATTGTTATTAGTAGCATTGAGCAAAACCAAATAAGGATACATTTCTGTCAACAGAGCTCAACCGATTTATGTGTATGCAATATTGTTTTGTTTTCATGCAAACCATTGGAAATAAAAAAATTTCAGTTAATGAGTAACATATTTAATTTATAAATTCCGAAAATTTTAATATGCTTGATGCTTGGATACTTAAATTTAAGTTCTACTGATATTTTTTTTGCACTTAAAAATATATGTTATTGCTTGTTATAGTTACTATCCTAACTTTTTACATATACTTAAGTTGTATCATCAAGATATAATTTGCTGTCACGACTTTGGTGATGCATCTTTGTTATGACTATAGAGCTTCATTTACACATAATTTTAATAGTTTGGGAATTATTAATAAGTTTTATTCATTAATATTTATCAGAATTACTCATTTTTATTGCTAATATTTTCTTCAAAAAGTTACAATAGTCAACAATAAAAGTCAGTTCATATACAATATGATTTAAGAGAATACTTAATGCAACTGTTTAGAAGCTTTTGTAGACCCTTCCTGCAATGCCCAATGTTCATACTTGGACAGGGACTTGCTAATTATTCTGTTCACCTCTTAATTCACATCAGAAATAGTGCTTTGAACTTAGTGCACAGACAAAATTACCTCTGTGCTCTTTCAAAAACAACGTAATTATTTTAATTCTGTATTGTCATAATTTAAGTAGTAATACGTGTTAACTACTTATATTAAACAGATAAGTTCTCCCCTTCATATCCTTCATTTTTTAAATTTGTTTTTCAGGTCTGTGAAAATCATTTCAGGCCAGCTGATATTGAAAGAGAATCGTCTGCCTTTGATGACAAAACAGGTCGTCTGATTAGTGCACCACTTCGCTACCCTCGTCTTGCATCAGGAGCAGTTCCCATTCTGCTGCCTAATTGCCCACAATATTTGTCAGGATCTGACAGTTTCCGGGAAAGTCCGGATGTCAAGAGACAAAAAAAAAAGAAGACTCAAGAGTTCTTTTTGCCATACAAGATAGCTTGGAATCTGCAGAAAATTACAGAATTCAACATGAACTGCATTCCTTTAAGGACATAAGAGCTAAGTTGAACTTTCTTAATTTAAAACAAGATTTTTGGACTTTCATTGATAAAAAGGACTGTCTCATGTTTTTAAATATTTCTGAAACTCCTAATCCTAAGATTAAATATTCTGCTGTGATTTCTAATGACTTACGAGGTGCCGTCCAATGATATCCCATACGTTATCAATTGGAGACAGACCTGGTGATTTAGCAGGTCATGGTAGCATGTCAGTACTCTGCAGAACACGTTGCGTTACAGCAGCGATGTGAGGGCGAGCGTTATCCTGTTGGAAAACTCCCCCTTGAATGCTACTCATGAAGGGCTGTACTACTGGTTAAATTACCAGACTGACGGCAAATTTTCAGTCAGTGAGTTTGGGATAACCACAAGAGTGCCCCTGCTGTCATAGGAAATTGCTCCAGAGACCATGACTCCAGGTGTGGGTCCCGTGTGTCTAGGCCGTAGACCGCTTGGATGCAGGCGGTCCCCTGGCCTCCTTCTGACCAATATACAGCCACCACTAGCACTATGGCAGAATCTGTTTTCATCAAAAATTACAATAGATCTTCACTCCGACCTGCAGTGAGCTCTGTTTTGGCACCACTGCCATCGGAAACGGCAATGATTTGCAGTCAATAGAATACCGGCTACAGGTTGCCTGGCTCGGATCTGTCCTTGAAGTAAACAGTTTCTTACCGTTCCTTGGGTCACGACGGTACCAACTGCAGCTCGAATGTCAGCCGCGGATCCAGTACGATGCGCCACAGCCGTAAGCAAGATTCGGCGATCTTCCTTCTCAGTCGTGCCACGTGGCAGCTCGGAACTCGATCTGCTTGAGGAAGTACATCCCTTGACCATAGCTTCTAATAATCATGCACGGTGGAAACATTCCCACCAAGTCTTTCTGCGATATAGGCGAAATGAAAATCCACCTTCTCGTAGCCAAATTGTACGACCTCGTTCAAACTCGGTGAGCTGTTTATAATGGCTTCTTCGTCTTCTTAAAGACATTCCTGACTAACATGAACGCAATACGTCAAATTTTACAGAAAAATAATACTCACGAGCTTCACAACACGCTTTTAAAACAAGCCCTATTTGCATGTTCTGAGTGACGCCAGCTGCGCCACACTTATGCGCGGAACGCGAAATTTCAATCGATGTCATCTTTCAGTTGTACAAACACGCCTACCAAATTTCGTTTTTCTAACACACGTCTTTCTTGGTGTTGGGATTTTTTTTTCCGCCAGTGTATATAAGATAACGATAAATTATTAAATATTGACAAAACAAACAGGAAATTTGAACCATGTATTCTCAAAGTTTTGATCGATAAGCATCTTTTTTAAACGAATTAAAACTATCGGCATATATTTTCATGCGATGAGAAGTCCTCGTAAGTAAAATTCTATTTTTCACGAATGAAAATAAAACGATGTTTTCCTCTTGTAAGCGTACCAGCTCAGCAGCGATAGCCCTACTCGACATGACGGGTGCGTTCATAAAGTCTCACGAAACTCACTGGCTTAACCGAACGTAACTCTTCCAGTTCTCCGTTAACCGCGTTAACTTTTTGAACGATCAGTTAGAAGCCAAGATGGCGGATGGTTTGATGCAAATCATTGCTTTTGCTGAGGATATGTTTTTTGACGATAATGATGAAGAAATTGATTTCCGAATTCTCCTTTTGAATAAAATGAAAAAGAAGAAATTAATCGAAACTGTGCGAATAAAATATTACCTTGAAAATGTAGTTCCTTATTACACGGACAGAACTTTTAGTGAACATTTCAGGATGAAACCGTCCACATTTGAACTTTTGCTCAATGAAATGGCCCCACTAATGGAATCAAATTGCGGTGGGAGACCAAGTTTGCGAGCAGATAAGGTGCTTCTGTGTGCAATTTGGACTCTTGCAACGCCAGAATCTTTCAGGTGCGTATTAATTTTTTTTAATGACAGGTTCACATTCCAATTATTAGGCGATTCCACGGTAACGTGTGTGACATTTGTACACACTTTTTTGTTTTTAAGGTCCTTTTTCACTAGGTTAAATTTTACATTCATGAAATCATACAACTGGCAATAATTTTTAATTACAATATCTGGCTGCTTATTTTCTTGTGTACATGCCATAAATTAATTTTATTTTCTTTGTGGTTCACTTCTATTAGATGTATTCTTTGCATGCCACCAATTTTTTGGCACAACACTCAATACATTTTAAACTGAATCTTCTTTGTTTATCTCATCTTTACTAATGTGAATACTCTGCTAAGAAGTAAAATTTTAGAATAAAAATAATTAAAAAATACAAGAATTAAAACTTGAAAGATGGGATGCACTGCCAAATGTAGGAAACAATGGAAAAAGTTTAAACGAATTATTTTGTAGTAAAAAAAAAATCTGTACATTATTCAAACAAAATCACACTTGTTACATACCGTGTGTGGCATGCAGATTTGGACCTGGAGAGAGCTGAGAAATTATGATTTCTGCTACATGTTCCTTATCACTAGCTTACTTATATGAAACAAAATCATATCTGATAAATTTTAACTGCTTAGGCGATAGAAAGTATCTTTTAATTGTAACGAGTTGACATTTTTACTCATATGTATTTTATACCACTTATCCACCTCAAAAATTGAAATTTTGATTTAACACATAAATTGAACTAAAAAGGAAGGTTAACAGCAGTTTTATTTATTTAATTTTTCAAATAATTTCTTAGAGAGGGAGATGAAAACTAGATTGTAAATTTGCTTTTATAAACCATGAACACAAGACTCCCAATTTCATTATTTATAAAGCATATAAAAATAATTTAATCTGATTTTTGTGCTTTTTCTAACAAAACACAAACTAATAAATAATAAGCAAATGAAGAAATATTGAATTTTTGGACTAAAAAGGTTCTACTTTTTACTTACTGAAAAGGTGCTACTTCTGCTAAATAGGACTACTTTCCGTGGAATCGCCCTATTCCTTTTTTACACAAAACCACTAAAAAGGAAAATTATGTTTTAACGAAGACTCCTGATCCCCGTGGCAGAAAGCTGCCGACACGACGACATTGTCGCAGAATCAGGGAGACTGCAGCAAGATTTTTCTGATTGGGAGGAAAAAAAGGCTAGAAAAAAAAAAATATATAAAAGAGCCACCAGAAAAAAAAACCCAATAAATCTATAGTATTAATGTTAACATTTTTTAAAATATAAACACCTTGTGTAACTGAAAGAGGGTTGAATATTTATTATTGAAGAATATTCTAGTGTTGCAGAAAGAAATTGGTACTACAAAATTTGTCGCAGGAAGCTGAAAATAATTCTGCCACAGGGCTTCTGTTATCTCGATTATTTTCACGTGAGGTTACTGTTATTTTGTTTTCAAGAAATTATGCTTTAACTGGTTGTTTGGTTCCTTTAGCTTTGATTTAGTGGGGTTCGTCTATGTTAAACACCAACATTTTCATTGTTCTAAAGTTGGCATGTTGTTAATTTCTCTATTTTTTGTATTTTTAAAACTTAAAGATAAGTCATTCATAAATGTAAATTAATTTATAACTGAAGTTTCTAATTGTTTTTAAAAAATCATTGATTTTTTTTACACTTTCGAAATAACCATTGCTTCAATAAATATGATTTGCAACTTAGCTTTTTCTCTAGTCCACATTAGTCATTAGTGGAAATAACCCTTTCTGTTAGTGCATATTGCTTCAAACATAAAATGTATTAAACAATAATTAATGATTTTAATTTATTAGTTTAAAAATGCCTTAACAGCTTCAGACAGGGACTTAATGTCGCTTCAGAAACCAGGACATTTAATTTTGTGACCAGAATATCTGAAACAAAATTTGTATTAACCTCCCTAGTTCCCTAAGAAACCTGCAACCATCATCCTTTGCAAGTAGTACATTATATAATCAACACATCTTGCAGGAGAACCCCAGAAAATACATTCGCAAATATATTATTACATTATGTTTAAAATCTAAGGAAAAGTGTTCCCTTGCTCACCCTAAATCACAATCCTGCCAAAGATTGCAGAATTAGTTTAACTTTCTTGATATTTTTATTTTGTTATGTAATAATAATAATAATAAAGTATTTTATTCTCAGGTCAATTGGAGATCGGTTTGACGTCCCCAAAAGTTCTATATATTACAGCTTAGTAAAGGTCTCCACAATATTGTGCAATGTTCTGGCAAAGAAGTACATAAAGCTACCAACAAGATGGGAAGAAACTGCAAGAGGCTTCCAAAGATTTGCCAATTTTCCTGGAGTTGTGTGTGCCATTGACGGCAGTCACATACCCATCAAAGCACCTGTAGTATCACCAGAGCAGTACTACAATAGGAAGAATTTCTATTCGTTGGTACTGCAAGCAGTAGCCAATTCGAATATGTTGCTAGTGGACTGCTTCTGTTCGTATCCTGGCTCAGTTCATGACGCCAGGGTCTTGAGAAATTCAGAAGTTTTTCCATGGATCCTTGAAGCCATTCCAGACAATTACCATGTGCTGGGGGATGCAGCTTATCGCCTTTTAAACGGGCTTTTGACCCCATTCAAAAATAATGGTCATCTAACAGCGGAAGAGGTAACTTACAACACCAAGCACTCTAAAATACGCACTGTCGTGGAAAGAGCGTTTGGTGTTCTAAAACAAAGATTTCGTCGTTTGAAATTTTTTGACGCTAACAATATTGAAAATATTCCTTTATTTGTCTTGGCTGCATGTGTTTTGCATAATTTTTGCATCTTAGTCACCGATCCACTGTTAGAAGATCTGGATGCAGTTGAAAGGGTGCCAAAAATAGATCACGTAAACACGCGAAATCGCCAAAGCAACCTGGGCAGAATAAAAAGGAGGTACATCTCCCAACTGTTGGCAAATTAATTTTTATACTTTAGTTGCAGTAACAACCTCGAAAATCCGGAAACTTTTGATCTATTTTTTAAATGTAACTAGTCCTTATTTAATTAATTATTTATTTTTATCGTAGTCTGTAGACATGTATGTGGCTTTAAAGACTTCTATTACTTAATCTCTCTTTACGTAAATTAGAAAAAAAAAATCCCAAAATGAAGCGATTAACATCCTTTGTCGTTTTTTTTTTTCAAAAAGTTTCTTTATTGTATTTGATTATGTTATCTTATTATATACCTAGCTAATTTGAGCTGTCAATTCCAATCAAGGCACTCAATTAAAATTATATATATTTCTTAGTTTTTATTCATTTCAAATTTATATCTCTAAAATTCAAAATCTGTTCGGTCCGGATTTTCGAGGCTTTGATCTACCTCTTGGTTATAAGTAGGTATTTTCTTAATGTAATGCTTTTTTTCTCTAGATTATTAGTTTTGTAATGTTACGTTTTACTTTTAAAATATCTTTCATTTGTTGAGTGTATTGTTTCTAAAAATGTTTTAACCAAACTCATTTTCGTTATTTTTTTAATAAAGAAAACCAATGTTATAGTCACTGGGGTACATCGAGTCCTGCTGCAGACAGAATTATCCCTATATGTCTCTCGGTTCTGTTTCTCTTCACACCTACCAGTTTGGTGGGGCCATTTCATTTAGCAAAAGCTCGAATGTGGATCTTCTTATTCAAAAATGTTTACAAAAATTGTCTAAGTAATAAGGAACTTAATTTCCAACATAGTATTTGATACGCACAGTTCCGATTAATTTCTTCTTTTTCATTTTATTCAAAAGGAGAATCCTGAAATCAAATTCTTCATCACTATCTTCAAAAAACACATCCTTCGCAAACATGTCCTTCCAAACATTGCATTGTCTAATTTTTATTTTGCTTCAAACAATTTAGTCATTTTTTGTACACCCTGATATTTGGTTTAAGTTTATGTAGCCTGCCTCTGATCACGACCACTTGGTTGAATGAATGTGTCTATTTAAGTATGTCATGTTTTGCTAAACTTGTAAATAAATTCTTTCAGACTGAATATTTGTTTTTAATAAACATAACACTTATCACAACAGTTGAGTAAAAGCAGCTTTAATTTCTCATACAATGGTCATTTATTATAATGTTCAGAGAACAAAAATTATAAAAGTAGAACAGATTGCAGTTTAAATAAAAGTTGGCAAGTCGAAGTTTTGAAGACCACCGTAATAAGGATTTTTGGTAAACCAGTTTTTTTTTTTTTTGTTTGTTTGTTTCTTAAATTCTTATACATTTAGTATCTAGTATGAAAACACCAACTTTGATAATGTAGAATGTCTAGGATGATTAATTTTTCCTGATATCAAAGTATTTGTTACTTTTCTCACTGAAACTAATTGTATACAGTGAACAAATACATTAGTGTTATCAATAATTGGGAAATAGCAATACCAACAATAGGAACACTTCTTATTGTGTATGTCACAATAAAATGACTGACTGAAAGACTGAAACTGTTTACCAAAGATAAACTTTTGCTGATGTTTTTGCCATGTCTGAGTCATGGGCGGAGTTAAGGGGGGTCTAAGCCCCCTGGCCAGGTTATTGCCCCCCCTGAAGGAAAAAATACCTTTTTTTTTAATTAATAAATACGTACGTCATTCAGGACAAATAACACCGAGAAGATCATGCAATCATTCGGAAAACTAGGTGATGGCGCTTATTAGCCCCCCCCCCCCCTGAAGAAAAAAGAATATAAACGAGACAAAGTTTTCTTTCAACATTAGCAGTTGTCATCGCTCTTCCAAAAAAACCCTCCAAAGAACTAAAATGTATTTTTGCTCAGCATTGAACATTCTACGAGACTTTCTCTTTAGCTTATGCTCTGCTCTACTAATTTTTGTTCATAGTACATCCGTTAACGATATCAAACGGTGAATCTTCCTACCGAACTATTTTGCTGGGAAACTAAGTGATGTATGTGTTTTTATCTCGTGCCTCCGGTCCATATGCGGAATTTTAAGGGAGGGCTCAAATATTTCTCCCATGGTTTAGCAGGATATTTTTCTCATGCAAAGAAATTTCAGCACAGATTAAAGTTATTTAAATTTGGTATTTTTAATAACTTATTCATTAATGGCTGAAAAAGAAATGTTTTTATATTTTTGCCGAAAAAATAGTACTGAAAGGGAGGAAATTCTAATTTCTAACGGGGGGGGGGGCTGGAGCCCTCCTTTATGGGCGCCCATACTCCGGCCTGCAAATATCATTTGAGACCCCATGCACGCAATTAGTTATTCCTCCCCCGCATAGTTACGACTTTCATAGCGCTGCTGACATGATTATAATTCGTCAAAGTGACAAGGGAAAGGGACTTTGTTTTTACTACAGTCGCAGTACCAACGCTTCTAATATCATTTTATCGTTTGCTATTGAAATGACGAAGAAAAATATAATTATTCACAGATTTTTTTTCAGCTTATTTTTCTTTTTCTTTTTTGATTCGGGACCGACAGGGCCGGCGAGAGGAAATGAGGTCATGATGAATGTCAGCCTAGTTGAAAATGAGGGGCCTGAATTTTAGAGTGCCCGTTCGGATTCGCAGTGGTATAATTTTTGTAAGATTAATGGGGAAGGGTAGCCCGGAGACCAAACTGACAAGGGGCCCTTCGTGGCTCTTGGCGGCCCTGGGGATCGAGGAGCATTTAATAAAGCTTGGAATTTAATATATCGGCTAATTCGCTCACAACTGTTTTCGGTTAATTTCTTCACGCGTCTTTGTTAATTAAATACTATACAAATTAAAGCTAATGAAGCCTGAAAATAACCAATCGATCGGTACCTGGTTCGACTTTAAGTAGATAGAACAAAGCTTCAGCCTAGCCAAATCATGAGATGTGATTCAGCCTACGATTATTCACCTTGTCAATCATTTCACAATTTTATTGCATAAAATACAGTCCTTTAAGTTACGACAATTGTATCATATTTAAAAAAAAGTAAAAAATTATTCAGTTAAAATGATGCTGTATATATTACCCTTGTAACTAGAAACTTCAACAAAAAATCAACAGCATATTCTATGAAACGAAGGTTCTTGTGAAACAATTACATTAAACTACATTTAGTTAAAGATTAGATGAGCTACTGTAGCTGTTTAAAAAAGTTAATATGTTGACAAAATTTAACCTTCTTTCTACAGATTGTGTCAAATAATAAGTGCAGGATTATAAAACATATTGCGAATTCACAAAAAGAAAATTGAAGTTAAATTTTATATAAGAAATTTGGTTTAAATTTCATCTGTTATAGAACAGAAAAAGCATAATTTAATCAATTTTGTATGTGTGTGAAATAAGCAGCTTCAAATTCTACAAATTAAATTATTTGATTAAAAATGCATGTACATGACAAACATATTCAACGTTACTTCCAAAATTTTTAAATTAGGAATGAGGGAAGAAAACAAATTGCGTAGGCAGAAAAATGAAAATGTTGAAATATTTAACTCTGAAGCAAATTAAAGATACAATTAATTTTTAACTGGAAAGAAATTACTTAAAATTTATTTAATTTACTGAAGAAAAACAAGTAGAAAGTGGTTAAAAGCAAGGCATAGTTTAACAATTTGGTTAAATCTAATTCTACCTGTAGGAAAAAAATTTGTCAGTACTGAGGAAAACTTAAGTTCCCATTTTCAACTGAATAAACATTCATTTTGCTGTACCTAATCAAACATATAAATAATTGGCATTTTAAATTGAAATTTTGTTGTGTAGATTATTGAGAGCACAATT
>JAXGGA010022382.1:0-15064 GCA_038373865.1 Uloborus plumipes
CATACTTAAGATCATATAGCGTAAAATTGGTTGAAAAAAAACATACTATCTATCATTTACTGCATGTTCATCTAAAACATTTATTTCCTCTGTGAAAAAATCCCATAAATATCCAAATATGTTTACTTTAAGGCACTTGAAACAAAAAGTTAAATCTCAAATTCGTTCTGATAAATCAAGTTTAAAACATACTGTTCCGTGCTTTACCCATTTGGGTTAGAGTAAAATAATTCATACCTTGAGTCCCTTTTTTATTTTTTTTTTATTTTATTTTTATTTCAAAACTGATATTTACATATGGCACATACAACTCGGCAGAACATTCTTCTTTCTTGTATAGCAAGAATTCATACCGTTATAAATAGAGGTGTCATATGAACTCCAACCGCTTAGATGCAGAAAAGCAAAGTATACATTATTTTCCGAAAACAAATTAACAGACAAAATGATTTAGTATTTTCTTAGTATGTGTGTTTGCTTTGTTTATTATTACTAGTTTTATGAGTTCAAATGTAAATTTTTATCCGAACCAAAGCATTGTGAAAAAGTATTCAGCACTTTTGAAAAGGCATCAGATGGTAGAAAATCGGGAGATTTTTAAGTTTTCGCAGAAAAGCATCTTTGTCAATTTATCTGAAACGGATGTTATAGAAATCCTATCTCTTTAGAAGCCATGATTTGAAATTCACTGTAAGAACTCTGATTGTAACGTGTAAATTTATATTTAATTATATACAGAGTGCTAAATTAGGTAACATGAAATTAATGCTCTAATATTTCTCAAACTCGAACGCATTTAATTGTAGAGCGTTAAAGTTTGATGACGCAGTTGTTGACGCGGTGATTGCCGTTCACTGACTTTGAAACTGAATGAAATATGTATGACAAGGTGATTGTAGTTGATGTCCTACTACGTCAAATTGGAAAATTAAAATTATTTATTAAGTAGCATCCCTTTAAACTGAACGAATGCTTTTTCTAAACGTAAACTTTAATTATTATTTGCAACCCTCCCATAGGATAATGTTAATCAATGAATTATTTCATGTCAATCAAACCAATGTTTCAAAGTGGCATACTTTATTATGCACTAAATTAGTATGCAGTGTGTGTGCAACGCCACCTAAGAATCTATTTAGATGGGCGCAAAAGAAGTGTTTGGAACTCTGAAAACTCTTATTTTCTGAGCGCGCTTCAAAACAGTTTTTTTTTTTTTTTTTTGTCAAAATCAAGTTTTCTATTTGATAAAGTATCAATCAATACAGCTGGAAGAAATTGAATTCAGGACACTGCTTGCGCAAATTCACATGTCAATTCTCGATTTTTTGGTCGTTATCAAAAGTTACGATTATTTATTGTTTATTCATTTATTTTATTTTTATTTTTATTTTATTTTATTTTATTTTATTTTATCATTTTTTTAACTGATAAAGTGAACAACGACATACTAACTACATTCACGGTAAATTTTAAATGAAAATAGTTCAGCTTTTTTTTATTTAAAAAATGATCTTATTCTGCTTAATTGTTTCGAAAGATAATCTGCGTTACATCAACTAATCTCGTTAATTTCTTGAGAAATAAAATGAATACAAAGACTTCAGTAGGTAAAAAAATGAGCATTAAAAAAAACTGATTGTATAAAAACAAATATTTAAAAATATGTTTTGTATATTCGCCTACTAAAACTACACATTAAGCTCTGTAAATACTGTTTTTCCTTGCTCATTGTATCATCATTGCAAAACAAACATAACAGAAACGTCAAGTTTACTTTTTGGAAACGTCGGATTGTTTTCGACCTTTTTTCAAGAAATTCGACACTAGTTTCTATAGTTACAACTAAACTTATAACTGATAGAAAAATTTGTCTTTGTTAAAAGGGAAAGCAGCATTAACTATTTTCTCTGAATATATTTTATTAATACATTATTTTTTACTTTTACGCGTGATTTCTCTTTGCATTTAAACTTCAATGAAAGCAACAAAGCTATCGTTGATCGTACATAATTATGGTTTAATAGAGAAAGTTAAAAATGAACATCGAAAATAGACTCGATTCACTTTGTTGTTTTTTTTTTTTTTTTTTCAAATAAGTACAGTGTATTTCTACATCTCTCTAATTGAAAACAATTATTTTCAATGGTCACTTTTCTAATATATAAGTAGTACATCGTAAGATAGATGGCTGAACCAAATGAAGAATTTAATTTTTCAACTATAAAGTCATTCGTTTTTTTTCTTTTCATTCTGAATATAATCTAGTTTCGTCACAATAAGAGTTGTACACGACACAGTTTTTTTATTTTCTTTAACAAATGACTTCATGACTAAAGTAAATTAGATCCATCCTTTTTTTCAAAGCAAGATAATAAAACTTTGCATCTGAGATAATGATATGCTTCGTGAAAAAAACTAAACCAACAAATTTCGCCGTGTATTTCGTGATGCTCCGGGCATAAAAGACTAAACGTGATTTTGTCGCTATGGGCTTGCAAAAAATCGATATGGATGACCTAAGAGTGGACATAAATTTCCTTTTCAAATGATTTCTTCACGTGCTTGTTATGATATGGGAGTTTATAACTATCGTTAGTTTTTTATGACTTGGGTATTAAAACCGATTTCGCACTAGAACACTATGGAATTTCGAATATATATTTCATTAGGGTTTCTTCCCAGTGCTATTTATTTTCATAGGATGTTATTTCTTAAGTTATATGCTCATTAATGTTTTTATTTATAATCTACACAATTTTTACGCTTAATTAAATACATGTTCATTAAAAATGAAAGAGCATCATAAGTTATTTCCACACTAATTGCACTTATTAGATCATTATTGGGTTTGCAAATTTGCTTTTTAAGAATGAATTTATTCCTAATAAGTGGAAGTATCTAATATGAGTAAAACTAAATTCCCATGCATGTAGCAAAAAATATCCTAGCAGCATAATCTCATCGGCCGATGATCGGCCATTCATCGAAACCCGATGAAATTCTCATCGGCCGGTGATCGGATTTCGATGAGTTTTCATCGGGAATTGCTCCAATATGTCTCATCGGCCAATCAGAATCCGAGCAGCAAAATCCGATGAGATTTGGAGCAATTTACGAGCAGTGCAGTCCCGTGCCGATGAATTTAGGATCAATTTTGGATGAAAATACGATGAGAGTTGGATCAATATACGAGCAGTGTAGTTCCGTGGCGATAAATTTTGGATCAAAATACGATGAGAGTTGGATCAATTTAAAGAAAAAAAGAAAACAGAGCGCAGTTTAGTTCCGTGGCAGTGAATTTTGGAACCTCTTTTTTATTTCCCCCAACCATTTGCGACTGGCCAACTCCAGCATCGAACCCGAGTTATCGGCGCGGAAAGCCAACGCTCTACCACCACGCTACCAAGTCTACGAATAATGAGACCAACACTGCATATTTAACAAAAATTTGAGATTGGGAAAATTTTCATCAGAAAATTTGATCTTTACGACCTCTTTCCGATGAAATCTGTAGCTTGGCATATTTTCATCGGGAAATTTGATTGGAAGTATAGTTTTCCAATAACACATAGCTCGGTTAATTTTCATCGGGAAATTTGATCGGAAGGATATCGTTTTTCGATGGAATATAGCTCATCTTATTTTCATCGGGAAAGTTGATCCGAAAGATATCGCTTTCCGATGAAAAGTAGCTCATCGAAAACCGTGCTCGGATACTGATCGGAACGATGTCGTCGTGCGTTACGGGATCAGTTTACGAGGAGTTAGTTGATCGGCCGAGCAAAATCCGATGAGTTGATGCTACTTGGGTATGACAAAAGGTATAAAGGCTTACGATATTGCGGACAAAATAATAGACATACGTAAAATAAAAAGCGGTTGATAAATTCAATATGATATGATATCAGAATTGTTTCAGAAATTTTGAAAAGCTAGATAGATAGAATTACTATTGTTCTTCTTTTTTCTCTCTTTTTTTTTTTTTTTGGCTCATACCAGGGTAGAAAAGCTTCTTATTACATTTTACGTTCTAGGTGACTCTCTCAAAATAAAGCTTTTATTTCTCTTTTTTTTTGTTGTTTGCTTAAGCATCGATTATGCGATTTAAATTGTACTTTGGCACTTTTGATGAACATCTTTTTTTCATACTTTCATGTTTTTTGCACTAAAAAAGAGGTTCCTTCTTAACCCAAAGCACTATCCTGCCATTTATATAGTTTTAACATTGCTTTTGCTTTAACTTCAATGTTTACTTCATCAGAAGTACAAATGTTAAGTTTCAAGCTCTGGTCCAATAAACTCTTTTCGGACTGTTAATGAACACAAGGACACTCTTCGTAGTCTCATTTAGATGGTAATATGTTTCAATTCCATTTAATTGTTCTCGAAACCTGATTTTAACGATCGTAGGGAAACTACTGCGTCTTCCACAACATATTCTCTTCTTTTGTTACACATTTTATCTTTCTCTTAGTTCAATTTGTTCATCGCTTTGCTTACTACTATTTCTGATATTAAGCAACTCATTTTACATCTGCTGCTATGAAAGATCCAAATTTTCAATCCTCATAAAAAATTCTCCACTTTTATTTGTAAAAGGTTGATGGCTTTTTTTTTTTTCATTTGGAACAGCAACACTTATATTATTATTATTATTACCAGGCCCGTCATTTAGGGGGCGGGGGGTCAATTTCCCCCTCCCTGACTTTGGGAAATCAATGTATTGATATATAAGTGGGCGTTGTTTTTGCCACTTTTTGGTAAAATTTACATTATGCCCCCCCCCCCCTCCTGGAAAAATTCGAAATGACGTCCCTGATTATTACGTATTATTATTAATATACAATGATAATGATGATACAATGATAAATAACAACAAAAAAAAAATAGGAATGATAATTATAGTAAGGATGAAAGAATAGTAATAGTAATAGCAGCAGCCATCAACAATAACAATAAAAATAATAATAATAACTAAAATGATGATGATGGTACTGTTTTATTAATCTGGAAGCAAGCAGAAAGACCGTCGAATGTTTAGGTTACTAAATGATTCAGGGGTTGCTTCTATGCTACAATCAAGCAAAACTGGTGAGCTTGAAAATTTTAAATAGATTTATCAACCTCCTAAAGCTGTGATGTATCGGGACAAATCCTTCCACTGATTGTTGTTTTTATTAAACAACAATTGGATAAAAGAGATCTACTTCTCTTTAGATATTTTTCTGTTAAATTCATGTGTTACCATTCCATATAGCAATGTTAATGAAAATAAAATAATTTTAACCTCATTTAACTTGAGTGTTTCTCGGGACTTACTTGAAGAGTTTTTGCAAATGGTTCAAATAAAAACCGAAAAATGATTGAAATATGTTTTGTTTATTTATTCATTGAAAATATTAAACGTACATTTGTATCTATATTTGTAAGTATTATCTATAATTACTACCAATTGATATTTCATCAGTAATTTCTGCATTCTTTATATAAATCTCTATCTTAAATTATATTACATAAACAACTTTTTCCTACTAGACAATACAAAATGATACAAACTTTATTAAAAAAGGGGTTATTGATCTGAAAAGTTTGAAAGCAGTTAAGGCTACATTTGAAGGTATGCGTGTGAAGAAGATTTACGATGCTAGAATCATTTGCTTCTTTCCATTAGCAGCAAGTTCCGTCAAATTGAAGTTCTACGAGTGTGTCCAAAATTCTGAGTTTGTTAGAAAGTTAAATACATCAATTGAATCGACAACATTAAATTGAGATCGATGTTTTTTTTTTTTAATCGATATAAAAGATAATCTTAATTTGGAAACTAAATGGCTTTCAATGAAATTGTAACCGACGTAACATACCACAGTAAAATGTTTGCACAAAAATAAATAAATAAATAAAATCTACAGAATAAAAACTTACATTTATTGGAAAAAAAGAAGTTGAAAAGAATACAATATCTATGCAACTGTGCCACCTATCAGATATATCATACAATTTTATATTCGATGAAAATCAACTTAAACATTTTTAATGAAAATTTCTGAAATTAGAGGAACACCACCAAATCGAGAGCTTCAAAATTATGATAATTCCATTATTATAATAAATTTCACAACTTTCTGGCATATCAAGTTTTGTCGAAGCGAAACACTCTTGACATTTACGAAACAGTTATTCCTAAGATAAACGACGAAACTCTTTATATTATATCATACGACAAAAACTTACTGTTGCTTGATAAAAGAATAAAAGGTGCTATGATGTATATTTCATCCTACTAATGTATGTTATTAGACTTTTTGATTAACCTAATGGTGTGAAAAACTTACTGTTTTGACATTCGACCTTTATTTCAATGTAAGAATCTGACATACAGCTGAAATGAGCGTCAATTACCAAGTCTCGAAACTTTCGTGAGTCCTGGCAATTTTCCAGCTGTTCCATTTTGTGTCTTCTTGTTTTTACTATTACAACAATTGAATTATGGTATGCTACGGAAATTATTTTCTCGCTTTGTAGAATGATCATAAAAATCTTAAAATATATTGAATGAAATTGAGCGATGACAAGACAATAAATGTTTGAATTATTAGCACGAAACAGAATACAGGCTTCAAAAATATTCGTTGTTTTTATTTATTTCAATTTATTTTTTAAATCAATTTATTTATTTATTTATTCGTTTATTTATGTATTCATTTATTTATCATTTTTCATTTCCTTTTTTTTTTTCGTGTGTGTGTGTGGGGGGGGGTGGCTTATTGTTTCAGAATATCAATGAAAATATTTTTATGGCTCCATAATATTTCATTTAATTCCTATTTGAAATAAATTAAATAGGAAATGTGATTATATTCTGTTTTTCATTTAATTAAAAGTACACAATAGATTTTATCAAATATAAACAACTGAAGTATGTATTAATGATGAAAATATTACAAAATTGAAAAAACATTTCAGAATTTTTGAAAATTTATTGACATTTCTTATTCAACTAAAAATAGCGTTTCATTTCACCAAGTAATAAAAAATATTGCTGTACTCTTAGGAGACTGATTTATCCGTGTCCAAGTCAGACAGAAAAACAAAAAACATTGTGTATTCAACAACACCTGAATAGACAGGATTAAAATGAAAAAAGCTTTCTTTACTTTTACGGAAATGCAACGCATCCCTGGCGCATCTAGTTTACTTAAACAAATGAATTTTGGAGAAGAGAAAATTTTTTTAGACATTACATTCACGGTGTCTTTTTCAAAATACGCATTTGCAAGAGAAACAATGATTGCTTTTCTAGAATATTCACGGCATTTTTTGCCGCACAAAATGGGTAAATATTATGATTGATAGAGAAAGCTGTTTCGAAGCGAAAGATTTATTATTATTATTTTTGACACAGAAGGTGATATTTCCCGAAAGTTGTTGAGCGTAATATATGAATGGTCTTCTCCCTTTAAATATTTTGTTCTGTTGTGTTTGAGGGAGATAAAAATGAATGCATGAATTCTTGCACGCGTCAAAAAAGTTATGACTCTAAATTTCTCTTTTTTTCTTTTTAACCAATTTTTGACGTTAGCTTTATATTTTTATAATTAAGACCACCATGTGAAGCTGCCGGTTTGAAAGATATACAAAACAATCTATGTCTTGTTACGAATGCTAAAACAATTTGACTCCTGCGAATTATTTCAAAAAACTTGAAAGCATAGCGAAATAAAATATTATATCGATATGAATTAGTATTTAAATGTAAATTCTTTAGAATTTAATTACAATTAAATCATCTATTAACTTAAACATAGTTATGAACTTTAACAATTTTTGAAGAATACAACAACAATTTTTGACAACAATTTTGAAAAATTTTTAAATTTCTGCTTGGCCCAGAATTGATGGAAAAATCTTTTACAGAGCTTGTCAATCGAAGTATCGACAGTGAAGATAGGTTTTTATGAGAAACACACCAACTATGTTCAACCTAATATTGGATTTAGCACCTCATTTTTGATGACAAATATTGCCAATTTGTATCCAAATGGATTCCAGTTTATGATGTTACTTCTGCTTACATTTCTTTTTATGTGCTTACATTCTACGTTGAAATTTTATTTTCATTGCGTCAAAAAAGATTTATATTCAATAAATTATTTCAAAAGTGAATAAAGAGCATTGCTGGAATTAAACGCAAATATATTTTCAATACATTTACAATTTTTTAAAATTTCGAATGAAAGTTAGCTAGTTCACTAATATTTCTGTTTTAAGTAATCAAATTGGCCTGTTTTTAAGCAAACTTGAGTTAAGTATTTCATAGCAATTAAAATGAAATAATTCGAAAAAAAAATCAATTGCTGAAATCAGACAGGTAATTAAGTTAAAACGTCGGGAATTATTTTTCTTTCTCCAAATATTTCACTTAATTACAATTTGGTAAGTTATTTTGAAATGAAACAGTTGTTATGATTTGTATTATTTTATTTAAATAACGTCTGGCTCTCTTGAAAATACTTCTAATGCATGGAAAATAATGTTCCAATTAATGATAAGTAAAAAAAAGAAGATATTCTGATTTCATCTATTGTAGAACTTATATGCTTTTTTCCAAGACGTTGAAGCATTTAGAACAAAATATTATTTTTAATTCAGGAGCAGTTGCATTTTATCAAGTAGATCGTCGTATCTTGAGGTTATCAGTTCTTTCTAAAATGATACAGATAAGATAAATCCAACCCCCTAATGGCGTTGAGCATTTACACGCCATCTGGCTTATAAGTTCAAAAAGCTTTGAGACCAATGGATGTGAAATTATTTCTCTTATTATTAATGTTTAACTGCATTTTTCTTCTTCATTTCGAAAATAAAGGATATTTGTATTTCTTTTTAATTTTATTTAAAATTATTTATTTTTTATTTATTTTTGTCAGAAAAAATTATATTGCATATATAGATAAATAGATAGATATTATAATTGAGTAAAAGAATACTTTTCTGGTGCATGCACAACTGGTTCTCCGCCAAATAAATCGTTTTTCGAGACAGATAAACGATTTTTTGGAATAGTGTTCTGTATGGTGATGGAATCACACACCAGTGTCAGCTTTTCGATATCGCAGAATTCTTCACACCAAAATGAGATAATCGATTTTCCATAATTAGTTTCTCGCTAATCAACAGCTATGCAAATTTTGTATCATTACAGTTGTACGTTTTTTTAATAGCTAATGCACGCATTGAGATGAGTTTCAATGGCTTTTTCCAATAACATATAGCGTTTACTCTGACATAAAAGTTTATTTTCTAGGTATTCGACTTGCAAGAAAACAAATCAATTTGCAATTTAGTATGTCTGGTTGCACTGCGACTCTAAAAAGATATTTGGAAACATTTTTTTTGTGATAAATAATGGAAGAAAATGAAATATCATAACATTTTACTTTAAGCACGTTCTCCTTTCATTTAATTCGTTATAAAGTTTTAGTTCACCGTTAACTATTTGAATGTTTCATTGATTAGCGTTTTGTGATAAAGTTACAAACATCATATAAAAAGATTTTTGCAGAAGAAAGTCAGCATAGAAAATGTACATACAATAAACTCTCAATTATCCATGAGCTGATTATCCGTTAGGCGGATTATCTTATTTAACTTTATTCTTATAGAGCAAAACTTTTTCTTCAAAATCACAGGTCTGAAATCCATTTTTCTAAACATTTCTTACAAAAGAGTGCTGTGTACTTTAGCCAATAAGTTATTTTACCTACGTGTTATCGTAAGTACCACTTCTTTTTTATATGCTTGAGAATCTCAAGTACAATTTTTTTACGCTATACCTATTGTCACTGTTTATACATATCACGTTGTAAGTGTAATGCAATTATTTTTAAGCAAAAGACATTTTTTATCTTCTTAATCCTTTGTTTTATGCTTTTTTTTCGGATTATCCGCGATTTTTGTTATTCGCGATACCTGTGCCATCCAATTCCGCGGATAATCGGGAGTGTACTATAAACTTGAGTTCTCTTTTGAAACATCAAAGGCACAATTAAATTTAGCGTGGTAAAGTGCAAATAGTAGAAGTTTTCTTCATAACTAAGTAGGATCTCTTATGGTTAAAGTAAACATCGGGTAAAACGAAACAAACTCGATAACCTCACTTGTGGTGATTTTTTAGACTAAACTGTTGTGAAGGGAAAACTAGGTAACATTTAGGAGAGGTTCTGTGAGCTCTAAAAATGTGTGTGGACCCCATCATTGTTCGAAAAGGACATTGGGCAAGAAGCTGTTTTTTAAAATTTAAACAAGTACCAGCTAGTTTTATTTGTCATGCGGAAAGTTACTAAAAACATTTATTATTAATTTCACCATTCCAGCTATTTTTTGCTGAGCAGTTTATGGGTTTTCATTTACTCCAACATATTTTTAGACAGATAGAAACAACTAAGCTCTTTCTTCCTATTGTTTGGGACACTAAATTTTGATATATTACATTTCTGTCTATATTTGACATAAACTCAGCGCATATATTTAAAACATTAGGTTAAAAATTTTAAAAAATTAGTTTCTTTATAACGATTTCAGAAAACCTTCTTTTTGAATGCTAATTATCTACAAGCACTTGAGAAAAATTTTTGACAAACTTCTGTAAGCAAGATTTTTTTTTTCAAGCTACACAATTGTGCGTACATTTTAATTGCATCTTAAAATCGTCAATTATTATGAAGAGAAAAGAAGCCACTCTGCCAAACTCTAAGCCAAAATCTGACAGTCAGTATTGTTTGTTGGTTAAAAACTCCTTAGCAAAAAAATTGAAAAATAAAGTATCGGAAAGTATCTCTCTCGGTTCAAGTGTTCTTTCAAAATCTTGTTAACAACTCTAATTATGTCTAAAATATTTTTTTTTATATTCGGGAGCTATCCTATATAAAATTTCAACTAAAGCCTTAATTGACTCAAAATTCAGAAACTGAATATAAAAAGCTATTTATTTAAAAACTAAGATCCTTATATCAATTTCTTATTGTAAAGAAATCTTCACGGATTTTCTACATTTATTTATTTTTAAAAACAAGGATTTTTTACTGAAATAATGAATATAGCCTATGACAGAAAAGTTTCTAGATTAATTATATTACAAAACAACTTTGAAAATTTATTACAAGTAAATAATAGTTCCTCGCTTCAAACATATTTCAAGCAAAATTAGTAGCTCAAAAATGACTAATGGCGTTATTAAATAATTAAATATAAGCACTTTATTCAATAATGGGACTGCACTTAAGTTTCACAAAATAGCTTATAATCATTAGCAGCTCACAAAGAATTAAGAGATTCATAACTTACTTTCATAAATTGCGCTCAAAAGAGGTAAATATGACAGAGTTTTGGATTTCGTAAGAGCAAAAGTTTTTAAGAGAAATGAAGAAAGTGTATATTAAATCTATACATAAAGGTACAGTACTTGTGTCAAACATATTGCAACTTTGAGAAACCTGATTTATTTTTTTTTTCAACAATAGCCCCCCCCCCCCCCCCCAACTCCTCTTTTTTTCTTTTTCCATTTAAACTGATTTTAAATGTAAATGTGGGAGATAAGTTTGGGGAAACAATTATAGTGAAGTTTGGTACAATGAAATATCAAACGAAGGGTTGGAAAACATTGTGGAATCTGTGCCAAAAAGAGAGAGGGATAAAAGCTAGAAGCGTCTTAAAAGCACATTAAATGATTTTCGTTTCAGCTGCACACATTTATAGTCTTTTATTCTCAACTAGAGTGCTTAAAGAGAGCAAACTTTTTTTCCCTCAAAAAAAAAAAAAACTGGATTCCAAATTCTCATAAAAAGAAAATTTTTGTGAAGGCTGTTTTAAAAATTAAATTTAAGTCATTTTTCTGTAATAACTTTGTCCAATTGTGTATGTACACTAACTTTTGAACTAATTTAACTAATCAATATTTAAAAAATATTGATCAACTTTAAGAAATATTCTTTTTCGAATTCTTGATAAAGTGATACATTTGTAAAATTTGCAATATTTTTTCCAGTAGAAAATGCCAATACTTAAAAATTCTTTATATTTGCTCAATTTAAATAAAAACAAAATATATTTCTATTTTAATAGCATTATTATATATTTTCATAGGAAATGTTTTAGGTCACATACCGCATACAAAAGTATATTTTTTCTCTGAACGGTTCGTCTTGCGATGTAGTTGCAGTATAGTATGTATCCAGTGCTTTGCTTTTTTTCACTTTATTTATGCACTAGCTGACCCGGCGAACTCTGTTCCGCCTTAAAGGCAATAAATAAGCAAATTTTTGAATTTATTAAGTTTTTTATTATTAGAAAATACAAAAAAAAATTAAGTACCTACATTAATCATCCATTATTGTTTCTGTATTTCAGTACATGGGTTGCTCTTCACTTAAGTACCTCGTGATACACAACATATTATGTTTTATTATCAGGCACAAAAACAAACAACGCAGATGGTCTTCCCGTCCAGCCCGTGAACATGCAACATATAATTGGCCATGGGAAAAACAGTGATGTTTTAGATCAAACCACAAACTTTTAAGGATTGGCCTTGTGATTTGTTGATGGTCATGAAAAATGCAAGACGGATCGGAAATTTAAGCCTTTTAAATTCAAACGGCATATCGGTTGGGATCATCGGCTTCCTCGGAATGAGCAATCGTTTCTTACAGCTTATCACATATAAATTTCAAGAGAAGTAACGCGTTTGTTTATAATTTATGTCACAAAAAAGTCAAATAACACTCAACGCACCGCTAACTTACAACCTGTTTACGGCGCTCCGGAAGCTGCCAGAACGCGTGCTTTATGTCGCTCAGCCATGGAGGTGTCAAAAAAGGCTCCGTAAAAAGGCGAAGTCAATAAGACATTTTTTCTGTCTATGTAACTGACACACATAAATTATAGCCTATGTCCGTCACCTGGCTCTAAGCCATCTACCCACCAATTTTTAGCCATATCGGTACAGCCGTTCTTGAGTTATAAATAGTGTAACTAACACGACTTTCTTTTATATATATAGATTATTATAATATGTGTCTTTCCTCAATAGGAACTAATTATTAAGACTTCGTTAAATTATAGGGCTCAGTTTCTAAGAAAACCTTAATTATGTGTGTAGTTATAATTTTTGGTATGAGTCTAATTGCTCTTCTGAAAATTCTTGTCTTTTATTTTAAAGTTCTCATCCAAGTTTGGTAGTTTGCTCACATTTCCGTTCTTTTATTTACAGGTATTTCAATCGTTCATAGTTTATTCATTTTGAATTTCATACCCTAAATTTATTAATATACTTACGCTGTGTTTAATTTATTCATTTATTTATTTGGACCAATCATTGTTACTAATTATTTTGTAAAGAACTTCGTCAGAAGGTAAGTACACACATTTTGTTCGTGTTCATCATTTTTTATACTAGAAAATGAAAAGTAAAAATAAATATGTTCTTAAAAATGTAATAATCTTTGAAGAAGTTTAATTCAATTTGCACGTAAAGTAGGGGAGACTGGGTACGGTTGTGACAATTTTCATTTGCTCCCCCCATGGATCCCTGAGCAATGCCTGTGAGCTGTTTTAAAGTTGTTTTTATGTTGAAGTGTTTATTTGCCTGCTTATAAACACTAAAATTTTCTCTCTAAGTACAATAGTTAACTCACAGGACCAAATTAAACAAAAAAGGAAAAAATGTCACATCCGACCCCACCCCAGGGGCGGTTGTGACAGTGCTTGGGGTCGGTTGTGACAAGTTCAAAAATACATCAAAACAGTCTAGATCACTTTTAATTTCAAGTAATATTAAACTTAATTCAACATAACCTTCATCTGGGAAAGTTTAACATTTGACAATGTGTCTCGCTCAGTTGAAGTAGCCTTATACCAAGTTTTACAAAAATATCAGGTTTTTGGAATTTCGTAACGTCTGTTTTGGTAACATTATGCACACATCCTGTGGGTCATAACCGTGTCTGTTCATAACAATTCTCAAGTATCAAAGAAATATTCCACATTTATTTGTTTTATTGAAGCTTGTTACTCTTGAAAGGATAGTTGCATGAGCTACACGAGCAAACGTGAAACATTTCTATTCATAAATGAACGGAACCATTTCTCAGTAGCCATTTTACTCTCATATCTGCTTTCAGCATATATGTAAGCTCAAAAGCACTTTTTTATGAGCGATATAACCTATGCACACGTTGTTTTCATTGTGACAGAGCCGGCCGGCTCCATCGCGTTTACGAATGAATGTTTCGTAGCAAAGACTTACGATTAACGTTGCATTTCCAAAGCTGTCTGAAAGAAAAAAAAGTTTCACTTCTTTATAAGCTTCTTTATATTTCATTAGGTTACACTGCCCTATTTCTGTCTTCTTCAAGCATATTACGGGCATCAAATATGATAAAAACATGTTTTACTCGTGTCACAACCGTTCCCACGTAATTTGTCACAACCGACCCCAACCCACTACTTTTGAAAACAGCAATCGCCATGGCAATACAAAATAGTCTACATAAAAAGTAATCACTGCTATTTCACTATTAAGGTTCACTACTGACGGGGAGAAAACTTTCATTTCTCTATATGTACCCATTCAACAGGAATTACTAAAAGACATCGAACAAAAAAACTTACTTTTGACTGTTAAAAAGTAACCAACCCCTCTGCTAGCGTAAATGTCGCTCGATGGCTACCGCAATGCTTTGACGCACATTCAGACAAACATGCTGATACTCTCTCTCTTTGCTTCAACCAGGTATTAATTATGGTTTAGCTAATATGACGACTGTCACAACCGCCCCGCGTCACAACCGTCCCCAGTCTCCCCTACTTTAGATTTACTTAATTTCAATTTGTAATAACGTAAAACAAAAAAAAGTACACCACTCAAAACAATTAGGGGAGCAAGACGTTTCTGCAACATCCCGATTTCTGCCCTTATCTCCTTTTCCTGTTTTTTGACTTCATGATTTTTTTCCCCCGCATATAAAACTTTCTTCTTCAGTTTCCTGGTAGGCTTTAAATTATAGAT
>JAXGGA010022383.1:0-15062 GCA_038373865.1 Uloborus plumipes
AGTTTGTAGCATGTAGTTTTGCACCTCGAAGCGATTTTTCGAAAATTCCATTTCGTTCTTTTTCTATTCGAATTCTTAGCGAAAATTCGATAAAATAGGGAAGAAATATTTCACACACATTTTCAAGTCTTATATCATTCGAAAGCTTGGAATTTTCTGCACAAAATGAAGTTTTTTCGAAATTTCTACGATCATCAGGAGAGCTGTAACAATTGTTTTTAGAATCCCGAAATTCAAGGCTTACCTTCAGTAAAGCAAGCCAAACGATTCTAAAATGGTTGAACTTTAGAATAAAATTTGTTTGAAAAGAGAGATAAAATGAATTATTTTATCAACGGAAATCAATTTTTACTTCCTTTTACGTAGTAAAGGAAGTATTGTGATCGCGAAAAAAAAATCACTCAAATTTGAGTCTAAATTTTGAGTTTGCTCACCCCCGAATGAAAATTCCTTAGTTTTTTTTACCTGTCAGCACGTGCATATGCACCTACCAACATATAAGCAGCCGAAAAAATTTTTTCCACCACCCCCGAGTTAATTACGACGAGTTTTCTCGTGACGTCTGTATGTACGTGTGTGCGTATGTATGTATGTGGGTCGCATAACTCAAAAACTATATGCCGTAGAAGCTTCTAGCTTGGTATGTAGGCTCTGAGGATGGTCTAGTTGTGCACCTCCCCTTGTGGTTGCATTTGAATGTTTCCAAGGGGGTGTTTTACCCCTTTTTTGGGGTAAATCAGTGTTAATTTCAATGCAGACTCAAGTAATATGAATTGGCGCGACCACTTGGCGATATGTCGCCAAGCTTTTGGTCGCCAAGTGTTTGACGCCAACTTGGCGACATATCGCCAAGTTGGCGACAAATTTGGCGATTTTTTTTTTTTTTTTTTTTGAATTTGGGTTCAACTTGGCGTTATTGGCGATATTTTGCGAAAAATTCACTGAATGATATTAAAATCAGCAATATTTAGAAAATTAACCATTGCAAAATATTTTTTGCATTGTTTCGTGGCAGATTAGGGGAGTAAATATTTGAATTGTTACCTTGCTCACTCCAAGCACTTTTTTTAACACTTAAGGCAACTACTAAGAAATTTACACGTAAAAGGAAGTAGTGTGGGGTCCATACCAGATTTTTCATGTTGTTACTATGGTTACGTGTTCATACTTATTTTTGTTTCTTTCTTTTTCCAGGGTTGCCAGCGTCTATCTTCGTAGGCTACGGCCAGACGTAGTATTTTTGATTCTACGGTAGTATTTTTTCGGCCCAAATAAGGAGCGTAGTATGTTTCTGGCAACCCTGTTTCCAATACACTAATGACTTAATTAAAAGATTTGGCGGATTTTTTTTTTTTTTTTTCATTTTCATAGATTTCGCATTTCAGCAACATTGATTTTGGCAACGTTTGGAAACAGTAGTATTTTGTAATATTTTTTTTAGAGGAGGCGTAGTTTTTTTTTGTTCCAATTCTCTGGCAACCCTGTCTTTTTCCCGGTGAAGCGGTGAAGATGCTTTGGGACCCTGCTTGGCGGCGTTTTCAAAAAGTCAACTACGCCAAATAGCTAGGGTTACCACGCTTGGCGCGCCTATCGTTCATTTAGCGAGAAAAGGGTACCTAAAGCACAGATTAACGAAATATCGTATCAATTGCGATATTGCATCGTTTTTTACTTCCTTTTACGTAGTAAAGGAAGTATTGTGATCGCGAAAAAAAAATCACTCAAATTTGAGTCTAAATTTTGATTTTGCTCAACCCCGAATGAAAATTCCTTAGTTTTTTTGACCTGACAGCACGTGCATATGTACCTACCAACATGTAAGCAGCCGAAATTTTTTTTCCAACCACCCCCGAGTTAATTACGACGAGTTTTCTTGTGACGTCTGTATGTACGTGTGTGCGTATGTATGTATGTGGGCCGCATAACTTAAAATCTATATGTCGTAGAAGCTTCTAGCTTGGTATGTAGGCTCTGAGGATGGTCTAGTTGTGCACCTCCTCTTGTGGTTGCATTTGAATGTTCCCAAGGGGGTGTTTTACCCCTTTTTTGGGGTAAATCAGTGTTAATTTCAATGCAGACTCAAGTGATATGAATTGGTGCGACCACTTGGCGATATGTCGCCAAGCTTTTGGTCGCCAAGTGTTTGACGCCAACTTGGCGACATATCGCCAAGTTGGCGACAAATTTGGCGAAAAAAATATTTTTTGAATTTGGGTTCAACTTGGCGCTATTGGCGATATTTTGCGAAAAATTCACTGAATGATATTAAAATCAGCAAATATTTAGAAAATTAACCATTGTTAAATATTTTTTGCATTGTTTCGTGCCAGATTAGGGGAGTAAATATTTGAATTGTTACCTTGCTCACTCCAAGCACTTTTTTTGACACTTAAGGCAACTACTAAGAAATTTACACGTAAAAGGAAGTAGTGTGGGGCCCATACCAGTTTTTTTAAAGTGTTTCATTTCGGAAAATGTATTGTTTTGTTTTTTAAGCTAGGAAAGAAAACTTTCTTCTTCTTTTAAACTTTGGTAAGATTTCTGTTGGTTTCTGTTATCAACAAAATTGTTCTTATTTTCTCTTTTGGCTTATTTTTGTCCATCTCCCTTGGGGTTGCATTCGAATGTTCCAAGGGGGTGTTTTACCCCATTTATCGGGTAAATCAGTGTTTTCAATGCAAGGTGATATGAATTGGTTAACAAAAGTGATATGAATTGGCGCGACCACTTGGCGATATATCGCCAAGCTTTTGATCGCTAAGTATTTGACGCCAAATTGGCGAATTTTTTTTTTTTTTTTTTTTGATTTGGGTTCAATTTGGCGCTATTGGCGATATTTTGCGAAAAATCCACTGAATGATGTTAAAATCGCCGATATTTAGGAGATTAATCATTGTAAAACATTTTTTTGCATTATTTCGTAGCAATCTAGGGATACAAATGTTTGAATTGTTATCTTGCTCACTCCAAGCACTATTTTAGCACTTAACGCATCTACTAAGAAATTTACACGTAAAATTAAGTAGTGTGGGGTCCATATCAGATCTTTATATCACTTTAAAGGAATTATAGTTGAATAAAACTAAAATAGAGCATTTTTTCTGCTATATCAATTATTTTACAAATGCACTTTTAATTTTATACCACGGGCAAAGCCGTGCGGGTACCGCTAGTTTCCAATAAATAAATAAACATAGCCAGTGGTGGCGACTGAGGTTTAAAAGTGAAAGGGCAAAAAATATTTTATGAGCTGTAACCTTAATTTTCGGCTATGTTTTGATGACATTAATAAGAGAAGCTTCGGAGGTTCTCTCCCACCAATGCTTCAAAATTGTAGTTTTAAAAACGCAGTTTTAGTATATAATAGTTTTGGCAGCGATTGGGAAATGGGGAGGAGGTTAGGGTGCTTCATCGATGGGCTCTCTCCCCGGAATTCTTTGAAGCTAAAGTCTTAAAAGAACAAGAAGTTCTGTCAAGAACTAAACGAGCCTACTTTCCCGTACATCGACATCGGCAATCTAGCATCTAATCAAAATTCTCTTGAATATCTGAAACTGAAAATTATGCCAAACATATCTTTATAACACTTAAAGCTGATTTCTAAAAGCAAAATATACCCCTCTCATCAGATGATCAGGACACGTAAAAAGTAAATAAACGAGTTAATAAAGTTTTGTCGCACCTTTTAAAGAATGTAACTGCTATAGTTCTTCCGTAGAAAAATTTCACAATCGTTTTCAAATGAAAAAAAAAAAAATAAATAAAAGTACAAAGAACATCAAAACACATTTTATCGAAGAAAGAAAAAAACCTCGTTCGTTAATAAAATGTCTCGAATTTTATTTTTAATCCGTTGCCAGTTGTTAAATATAAGTAAAGAATAAAATGCTTTCGTGAATGAACATTTTTTGTAATAAAAAAAAAAAAATATCGTCTGCCAAAAAAAAAAAAAAAATAATAAATAAGTAAATAAATAAAAATAATAATAATAAATTAAACAAAAAAAATGAATAAATAAACAAAAATCGTCTGCCCAGTCAGTCATTTTTTCTGAGTCTGCATTTCCGCCATATTTGCGGGAGTCGGAGTCGGAATCAGAGTCCTCACAGAAGATTTTTCAGAAAAGTACTTAACATACATTTTTTATCAAAACTGTTTTCTTACAAAGTTAGTTTGAAGGAAATCCGCCTTTAAGTTTAGAATCAACATTAAATTTAAATTTCCCAGTAGGCGCTCATGTTAAAAATTTTTCTGAACGGTTCATCATTGAACGAAAAATGGTTCAAATTGAAAAGTGAAATATGGGAACGAGTCTTTCCGAGATCTTTCGAACAAAAAAAGTTCATTCAATTCAGACGGTTCACTTAAAAGTTATTAGGTGGAGAAAGGTTGCTTGAACGGTTCAATGTTGAACGAAAAAATGTTCAAATTGAAAATTTAAATACGGTAATGAAGTATCCTTGCCGATATCTTTCGAACAAAAAAAAAGTTTGTTTAAATCGGATTGTTCACTCAAAAGTTATTAGGGGTGAGAGCTTGTTTGAACGGTTCAATGTTGAACGAAAAATTGTTCAAATCAAAAATGTAGGTACGGGAATGAAGTATCCTTGAAAAGATCTTTCGAACAAAAAAAGTTTGTTCAAATCGGACTGTTCATTCAAAAGTTAGTATCGCGGGACCGGTTATTTGAACGGCTCAAAATTGAACCAAAAATTGTTCAAATCGAAAAATCAAATATGGGAATGAGCTGTACTCACCGAGATCTTTTCAACAAAAAAAAGTTTGTCCAAATCGGAATGTTCATTCAAAAGTTATTAGGGGGGGGGGGGGGACAGACAGACCGACACACAAATTCCCAATCTCAATACCCTACTTTCAAATTTTTAATTTTTCGATATTCATTTTACCTCTTTATTTTTTTAACTTGGCGATATTTTTTGGACTTGGCGATATTTTTTTTAACTTGGCGATTTTTTTTGGACTTGGCGATATTTTTTAGTTGCATTAAGCTACTTTTAATACTTTTTTCGTCTTTCTTTTATTTTTAACGGGAAAGTAGGCTAAAAAAGAATTTTGGGCTGTAATTGGTGATGTAAAGAAAAGGGTAAGATGGGTTTCTTTTCCCTAAAAATTTTGAAATTGGTACTTTGAAAACGAAAGTCTTGGCCATTTTTAGCAAACTTTGGAGTTTGGGGTCTTTCACGAAGATTTTGCGAAGTTAGAGCTTTAAAAAAGTTTTTTCAAACTACTTTTGAGTGACTTAGAGAGGATGAAAGAGTTTTTCATTTTCTCCCCATAGATTTTTTTTTTGCTGATGAAGTCCTAAAAACTCAATTTTAGACTTATTTCAGTAATTTCAGAGGATGATGCCCGGATTTTTTCCAAATTGAAGTTTTAAAAACGCAATTTTATGCTATCTTTATTCGTGTAAGGGTAAAAGGGTTTTCTTCCCTGAAAAGATACCAATACATAAACTGGAATCTTAATAACACAAATTTAGGTGATCTTTGAAGATAGAGGAAGGAAGATATATTCGAGAAATTTTTTGAAATTTAAGCCTTAAAATTTTAAATTTGAGCTATCTTTGGTAACTTTAGAATTCGGCTGATCTCTCTGGAAACTTTTTGAAATTAAAATCTTATAAACTCGCTTAGGTTTGCTGATGGAAAAAAAGGGGGAGGGGGAGGCAGTCGCCCCTGCTCGCCCCTTGAATCGCCGCCACTGAAGATAGCTATAGAAAGTGAAAAGCAAGATCTCTTTGATGTGAGTTCAGAAAACAACAATTAGCAAAGGACACAGCCTTGGAAATGTCCCTTTTCTAAAATTGCAATCGCAAAAACGAAACCTTTACAAATATGAATAAGAAAAGTCTATTTTCGATAATTTTTAAAACATAATTATTTTATTTCACTTTCCTCAATTGCGAGAGAAAACAAAGTAATATCTTGTGCAAAACTTTTTTTTTTGACTCTTGGTAATGTTTTTTACATTAAAAAAAATATTAGTTTTCTGAAGTACTAGTGAATTTTGGATACTATCGAAGTGTTTAATCTGGAAGTTAAGGTAGCAAAAGTCTAATATGGACAGTATCTTTTTTTAATACCTATTAAATAACATACTTTTTAATAATTGAAAATTATTTTTGTTGAAATCAGAAAATAGAAATCTTTCACAATCATAAAATTTCTTTATTATGCAATAAAAGAACAAAAATCGTGAGGTCTGTGTTACTAATGTTCCCAAAATGACATAAAGTATTCACTAAAATGTAGAAACTGATTGATCTAAGTCTTTGCAAAAATATGTTGATACATGGAAGGATTTTTAATTAACATTGATTTCACCCCTCCCTCTCTTCGCTAATGCCAAAAGTACTTTCAGAGCAACTGATAGCAGGAGAGTAGTGTTGGAGAGTTTGGGCATAACTTCCCTAGCCTTTTGTTTTAACTCAGATTGTCAACCTTAGTAACTTTACTTATGTGATGCTATTCTTTATAAACTTCACAACTTTCCAGGAGCACACAATAAGTTGTATGGTTAAAAGGAGAAAAAAAACAAACAAACCCCTATTTCTGCAGAGTGTTCTTTGCCAAATTAAATTTTGCAACTTTCTTATCTATATCCTTTAATTTAAAGCTTTTATAAGCAACATAGTAGTTACAATAAAAAATAGTACTAGATTGTATTTGAAAATGCAGTTGTTATGTGTTCCAATAAGTACAGGATAAATAATATGAAACTTACAATATTATGAAACGTGTTTATTTTTGACTGATAATTAAATTGCATTGTTTGAATCTTAATACTCAATTGAGCTATGACTTATTCTGATGTGCAACTATACTGATAGATTCTGAATATTATTTTATAAATTTGCAATATCATGTATATGTATATCAGGCCAAAATCTTTATAACCCAAAATCTCTGGATCCTAGGTGTGCTAGGAGATGGTCTTCAATGCTGGACTAAATTTTCCTTTTATTTATTTTATGACAGGACCTAGTCCGTCGGGGTATCCCGAACCACATCCGAAACATCGTGTGGCAGCTGCTGTGCAATGCGCAGGCTTGTCCGGCCCGCGAGCTGTACACTGGCTACCTGAAGAGCTCATCCCCATGCGAGAAGGTCATCCTGAGGGACATTGCCCGCACCTACCCGGAGCACGAGTTTTTTCGGGAAAAGGACGGGCCGGGACAGGAGAGCCTGTTCAACGTCATGAAAGCCTACTCTCTGCATGACCGGGAAGTAGGCTATTGTCAAGGGAGCGCCTTCATTGTTGGCCTGCTGCTTCTGCTGGTGAGATATGCCCTTTGCTCAGCACACTTACTTATGGAATAGGACCAGATTTGTGTTCAAATACAAATATGATCAGGGCCCAGATAAGCTGGTCCTAGTCAATCTATTAGTCTCCAGTTATGATCAATAGCAATCTTGATGCTATATATTCCCTTGCTCATTACAGCCTTTTCTAATAAACTGTTCTAAGCACCTACAACACTCCTGAAGTGATAAGTTTTCCTCATATTCAGCTTAGTTTGAGATTTGAACAGCTTAAAACATTGACCTCTTGTCCTGCCTTCATTGCAAAAATTTAACCAATTAGTATTGTTCATTTTGCTAAAGATCATGTCTCCTCTGACTTTACTTTGCTTGAGACTGCAAAAATTATACATATTAAGGACCAAGCCTTTTAAGTTTGATATCATTATCTAAATCTGAAAGGCCTCTTATATTGGCGTAATTTCCCTGGAGAAAAAATTCTTCCCCTTATATAGAGAGAATAAAGTCTTCTTACACTGGCCCCTTTTACTCTCCACTCTTCTTGGAAAAAGAAAAGAAAATAATGAATAATGTAACCTATGATAAATAATTTAACCGTCGTTCATATAGTAAGAAGGAACTTGAACAACAATTATAATAAAACTGCAAATATTCTTAACAAAAAGAATTAGCTTTCATTTTAACAAAATACAATATAATTGTGCAAAAAGTTAACCTTATCTTCACAGGTTACATCATTATATTTATTACAAACAAAAGGGGAATATGCCCCCTTCCCCCCAGATAAAAGAATATTTTATGTAGCAGGCTGAGGAATCACTAATAAACCAATCATTAATAAGTAGTTTTCAGTGATTCCATTTTTCTCAGCTCTACTGAGCTCATCTGCCAAGCTCATTGGTATTCAAATCTAGATCAGAAAGTAATTTAAAACTATGTAGGGAAGTTAGATATTAAAAAATATTCTAATTAAGGAGTAAATTACTAAAATTTCAGAGTTTCATGGGTCCTTAAAAAGAAAACGAAATTTAAGGAGTTATAAAGGACTTTTCAAGCAGCTTAGACTGCCTGTGTTATTATTGGCAGTTATTTATTATAAATGTTGGGTTATATGTGCCTGTGTTATTTATTATAAATTATAAAATATTTTGTACTTTATTGAATGTATTTATATACATTCATACATTCAATAAAGTACAAAATATTTTATAATTTATTTGAATATTCTCTATTTGTTTTTTGCTACTAGTAATTTTGTAGTTTACAATATTTATTTATGTTTTCTTACAATATTTATTTATTCATTCCTATTTTTGCAGATGCCTGAAGAAGATGCTTTTGTTGTAATGGTGCGATTAATGGAAGATTATAGGTTACGAGAGATGTATAAACCAAGTATGGCAGAGCTTGGACTATGCATGTATCAGTTGGAGTGCATTGTTCAGGTACGTGTTATGAATATGTATGAAAAAAATATTTGTACTTAAGTAAAATTGGAAAGTTGAAATGTGAATGTATGTAAGGAGCGTATGAAATTTTTTGGACAATTGCTTCTAAGGTTAAAATGCATGCAAACGAAATGACCATTGTTGCCTCCATTAGAATATTTAAGATAGTTTGTCTTAACAAAACGTTGTGTCAATTTCATTCTACTTACTTTTTATCTTATAATTATGTCATTTATTTAAAATTCATCTTTGTAATCAATTGAAAAGAAATTTTTCGACTTTTTATTGCTTGTAATGGAAAACATGAATTTTTGAGTCTTTGAGATGAGTAACTTACTTTTAATCTTGAACATTATACTTACTTTTTGACATAAATGATCATGTTGTAAAAGCCTAATGTGCAATTGCATCAATTGTTATGCTTCTTCCAGGAGCAAATTCAAGAACTCCATATGCATTTTCAAGCTCAGAGCTTCCATACATCCATGTATGCATCGTCCTGGTTTTTGACATTATTCACTTCATCTTTGCCCCTCCATTTAGCCTGCCGAGTTATGGATCTGTTCTTATCAGAGGTAAACAGAATGTCTTCTGCTCTCTGCTTTGAATTAGAAAACTAACTAAGAGCCACACTTTGCCACTGTTAATCTTGCTACTTTTATAATTTTTCGTGTGATGTTAAACTTGTATGAAAACCCTTAATTTAAGTTGACAATTTATTCCAAATAGTGTTTCAGAATTGGTGACTTATGTATGAGTATGTCTGAGCGTATGCCTCTCACTAAAGTGGTGGTACTACGAAAAGCCATCTTCTGTGTTAAAAGCGATACTTTTGAGAATTAAAAAATAAAAGAAATCCTAAATTAAACTTTAATGCAGACAACTTTTTTACTGGGATGTTCTCATGTCTAGTTTTTATAGTCAATATTTATTGGTTTTGTGGTAATTTTTTTCTCACCTTTTCATAATTTAGTTTTTCTATTGTAATTTTTGTTGATTCAGTTACCAAGATACTAGGGGACAAATTTCAAAATGAATGAAAAATGTTATTATTTGCAATGGATAGTTTTACGTCAAAACTGAATTGATTTAACAAATGCATAAAATATTATAATTACTAGAATGCTTGAATAATGCTAGAATTTGAGAGGAAGTTCATAGACAAATTTAAAACTGAGGATTTAATGTTCTGCATTTTCAAAACTTTAATCTAAAAGAGTATTTTCAAAAAGATCTTTTTTATACTGTCGGCCCCGATTGAACTAATACTGTTGGTTCCAAGAAATATTATTAGATTAAGCAGGGATCTTTAACATTGTGGCTATGGCATGGGAAATATTCGGTTCCGAGATGTATTTAATTCGTATAAGCGGAGTATTCGTTTTTCCATTACCCGATTAAGTGGGGACGACAGTACTAGCAATTTGTACCTCATTGATTATTCACTTTTGAAGATTTGTGGATATAGTTTAAATGTAATGAAAGTAAATTCTTCAAATAATACTAAAGATTGAAATTTTTTTTCCTTTCAATGTCTTGTTGCCTAATGTAACAACCATCACTAAACAGTGGATGTGTTAATTTTAAACATAAGCTGACCATTCAAATTTGGTTACAATTTGTACACATTTTTTTGTAACACTTACTTTTTTGATTCTTATTTTGAATTTTTTCCCTCAGGGAATGGAAATGATTTTTCGAATCGGCATTGCCATTTTGCAATACTGTAAAGAAGATTTATTGCAGCATGACATGGAAGGAATGCTAAGGGTGAGAAATTAAGCTACATTAATTTAAACTTTTATTGGAAGTGATTCTTCAAATAAGTACTATTGTGTGATAGTATGTTGCTTATTATATTATATAGTTCAAGGTCATTTTAATTCAGTCATTTGTTTGCAATTTGATAATTTATATGTTAAGAGGAAAGGTCAAAAATTTTACATTTGAAAATCTTTTAGATGAGAAGTGAAATTGTTGGCTGTTGTTTTCTTTTGATGTGAGCAATATTTTGTAAATCAATATAAATGCAAATACAAGTGCAAAAAGGAAGACTAGCGAGAGGTCCTGGGCCCAGTTAGGCTGGTCGTAGTCAGTTAATCAGTTCCCAATGAATATCAGGAGCCTTCTTAAAACTATTTAGTGCATTGCAACTAACGGCACCTTCTGTTTAACCAAATGAATACAACTTTATTGAAGTTATTAATTTTTCCTAACTTCAGAATTTGCTTCAGAATGAAAAGCTTAAAACAAGAACTCATATTTCTGAAATCCATGCAAAAATTTAGCTTAATATCCTTGATTTTATGATATTGGTTTGGTTTGATTAATTTCATTAATATAAAAAAACGAGATCAGTTCCACTGGATGATTTAGTTTTTTCAGGCCATATGTTGCATTGTATTTTTGGGGGTCCTTTAGGGATGAACAGAAATCAAAATATTTTTCATGTCCCTTTTTGTATCCCCTTCGAGTCCCCTAGCTTATGACGCCTCTCGTAATGGAGACTTTTGCGATATGGTAAATTTGTCACTGATCATGTCCCCTCTGATTCTGCTTTGCTCATCGCTATACATATTGAGCATTATGTGTCTAGAATCGTAGTCTAAACGTAGTAGCCCTTTTTTGAATTCTTTTTATGAAGCTAATAAATACCTTTCTTGATCCACTGATACTAAAATTGAATAGTATATTCCGAATGTGATCTTACAAGTTTAGATAGTTCATACCTAAAAATTTGGTCTCATATTTTATTTTAAAATGAGCTTATAGTAGTACAATGTCAGGTCTTAAAAGATGAAATTCTTTTAGAAATGAAAGTGATGAAAATATTTGCAATATTTTCTTCAGAATTGAAATATCTCCAGTTGATTACATTCTCACTGAACAAAAATTACTACATAGGTTTCCTGACACGAGTATTTTACTTTGTCTTTCTTGCTCCATGGGTATTTGGGAAGCTTGCACTCTTTCAGCATGTTTTATAGAATTTTAAGTTTTGTGCTCTATCAGGAACCAAGGAATAAGTATTGAATATTCAAGTCAAATAAAAAATAAATAAGCATTTAATTTCAAAATTCAAAAAATAAGAAAAGTTTTCTTGTGTATCTTGAACTTTGGCTATTGAAGGGTAATCTCCACTAAAATGTTTCATATGCATGCATTTGTGGTAAATTCTTAAAAATTAAGCATTGAACAAGATTATGTGATTAAGGATGACATTGATATGCTTGATAAGCCCTTGATGGCTTGGGTTTTGAAACAGCAAATGTATTTAGAAGTGCTTAGTCAAAAAAAAAAAAAAAAGTTGGAGATTGCAAGAAAACTTGAGTTTTTATGCAAATGCATTCTTATTGCATTAAACTTTCTATGAATTAAAAAAAGAAGGAAAAAAAAGTGTAGTTAATGTTTGTGGATTAATAAGTTTGAGTGTAAGTGCTAAAGAATGATAGTTCTTTCAAATATGTTGTTTACACTTATTATTAACTAAGTAATTATGATTCATATTAATTTTTTTTTGCAGTACTTCCAAAAAGAAATGCCAGCAAAATGTGAAGCAGATCCTGATTATTTAATAAATTTAGCAATGCAGGTGAAATATAGTAGCAAAAAAATGAAAAAGTGAGTACATTTTAAAAACTTACATCATTTGTCTAATTAAAATTATTTTAATCTTTTTTTAAATTTTATTAATTCAATAAACCTTAAATTGCATCATTGCATTGAACATAAGATAGGACTGAGTATTAGTTCAGTATTAGTTAGTGAATTAAACTGAAATTGACATACAAAGCATTGTCAAACAAAATAAAACTCTAAAAAATAATTAAGCAATAATACTTATTGAACTTATGAACAAATGTAGGAGTTAAAAACTTGACAAGCGATTTTGTGCATTTCTTTATGGCTTTTATTCTGTTTTCAGACTAGAAAAAGATTATACTTGTTATAAGGCAAAAGAACAAGAAGAAATGATTGAACTAAGGGTAAGTTTTGTGGTGTCATAAAATGTTATAAGTGTGTTTTTAAATTTTGAAATGTACAAAAGTTGTGCTCACATTTTTCTTATCTGTTCTATAAAGCATGAAATTGTCAGTTGTTTCAAACTTATTTTATGATAAATCTCATAGCATTCAATTCTGTAGAATTTGTTACATTTGAAACATTATTTCTTTTTTCTGTTCATTGATGATGGGATGTTCTAAGTAAAATTGTGAATTACTTCCATGAAATTTAGTGAGGACAGTTGTTACTTTTAAGTTGAAAATTAAATGACAGCTAGTGTGTTTTCTGACTATGTGAAGAGCTTAAGATAAAATATAGATGAAACAGTTGGCGGTGCAAGATTACAGAGACTTTGCGAACGAGAGAAAACAGGAATTTTCTCTTTTTTACAACACCTGGGGACATGATTAAATCCACAGAATGACCAATTCTTTAATGTTTTAAGGAGTGATATAACAGGAGTCTATTGTACAACGCTTTTTGTGAAACCAGAAAGTGTATTTGACAGTTTGTATTTTGTTATAGCTGGGTCATTCCATTTTAAATCAACAAATTTTCAAAAAAGTTGTTGCATCACCATTTTTGATTTTGATGAAAATTTGCATGTGTATTCCTTTTACTTCCCAGAGCTCAAAATAGTGTTCATTTTATTTTTAAAAAAATTACCCTTTGATATATAGGCCCTTTTTGTTGTTGGCAACAGCGAAAATCGGGAGTTTTGATGCTTTGTCTTATGAACTATAACTTTTTTTCTATCAAAGATTTTGAGCTCAACTATAGCTCATTGGAAAGCTAAGAAAAAGATCTTTTTATATATGCTATCAATAAGTTTCAGATTTAAAAAAAATACTTATTTTTTCAAGGTCAAAGTTCACGACGAAAATGACATTTTTTACTACTTTCGAACATTTAAAAACCCATGAAGGGTTCAAAGTAACAAGCCGATTTTTTCATCATATATTCATAGTCATGGTTACTTACTGTATAAAAAAAAATGGCTTGTTATTCCACCCCCTTTATGAGATATGCCCCCCCAAAGTTGTAAATTTTTTAAAAAATCCAATTTTCAACGCTAAAAAAAATGCATGTGGGGGGCAGGATAAAAATTTTTTTATATGTGGTATTTTAAGTACTTTTTACCAGCTTTCTAATAAAACAAAAGTTGCTTTGTTATTCAAAGGCGTTTGGCAGATATAAGGGACTGAACTTTCAAAAAATTGCACAAAAACAACACGATTATTTTCATTTTTTTAAATCTTTTTTTTTATTTAAATGTAATTATATACCTTATTCTTTGCCTTAAATGCTAAAAAAAGACTAAGAAAAGCAATGAAGACAGGCGCGGATCCAGAGGGGGGTCATGGGGGTCATGACCCCCCCCTTAACCGACCAAATATAGCAAAAAATTGCATTTTTGGGACTTATTTCACGAAAAAACTGCCAAAATCCCCCATTTTTGCACAAAAATTGCCCTTTGACCCCCCCCCTTTCCGAAAATGACCCCCTCCTTAACCAGAAGCTGGATCCGCCCTTGAATGAAGAAACATATTTAAAGTGTAATAAGATAATTTAATATTTTTAACACCTGGGAATATAGAATACCACTAAACTTGTGTGATTTTTAAACATCTGATTGCTACCTACAACAGGACTGAGCATTTCTCAACTTGTCCAGGTTTGTTCATACCATGTGGTCATCCTTGTTCTGACTTGCTCTCACATGTGTATCTTAGTTGTCTTTCAAATTCTGAAAGAAGTAGGTTGTTGAGCTAGTGTTTCTGCTGTAAAATCTTGTGAAGCTGATATGATTTCTCTTCATTTCAAGTTCATTCATATTCACAGAATGTTTTGTTAAAGGTAAAAGAAGAAATTCTTTAGAATCCTTAAATATAAATTTAAATTTGTCTTTCTGCATGTAAACTGTGAATAAGTTATGGATAACCCTAAATGCTCCATAGGAGTTTTTGAGAATGATGATTGTAATATTTTAAGTTACAGTAGGCAGTCTACTGTAAATAGTATTTCTGAGTACAGTGATGATGATAAAACTTTACTGCACCTGAGAACTAGGTGTAAAACTATTGAAACTGTTTGTACCTACCAGCAAGAAGTTCCATAAAGGTGGCAAAACTTGGCAAGAATTTTTTTTTGCATGGTAGGTACAAACAGTTTCAATAGTTTTACACCCAGTACTCAGGTGCAGTAAAGTTTTATCATCATCACTGTACTCAGAAATACTATTTACAGTCAGGGGCGGACTGGCCATGTGGAAGATGTGGAAAATTCCACATGGGCCGCACCTACTTTGAGCCGTTTTCTTTTTTAT
>JAXGGA010022384.1:0-15062 GCA_038373865.1 Uloborus plumipes
TGCATTTAATCCTAATTAAAAATAATTAAAAAAAACTATTTCTTTAATTTTAAGATCATTTCAGATCTCGTATTTTTGAATTAATATCCAAGTGATTCCCAATTTAATCGGAAACGACAGTGTGAAAATTTAATGAGGAATCCTAATGAATTCTTATTAACTAGTGTAGCATTATTCTTTCTTTTTTTACTTTACTTTTTTTTGTTTTGTTTTGATGTTGTTTTATATTATCTATTAACTATAAAAATAATAAAAATGTATTTCTATTGTCGTTACAAATATTTTTTTTTAAAATAAACTACAAAATTGCTATTTGAAATGCAGCAATGATCTAAACAAAATTCTGGGAAACAGAAAAGTGATTTTTAAATAAGAAATATTTATTTCCTAATACCTTTGTGTGCAGAATATTAATTGAGATTTTTCGGAGTTTTAACACACAAAATTTGCTGAACGCTGCAGACATATTTTTCTTATTTCCTTGTTATGCTGAATCATGTGTCTGCAGCATTCTGTAATTTTTGTGCGTTAAAATGTTGAAAAGCCCTGATGTATGATTTTTAAATAATTATAAATCATATTTTCGTCAATTCAAAGTATGAACCACAGCAAACCCACAGCCAGCAGATTCAACTATTTTACGAATGCTTCAAATTATTTTCCTGATAATAAACTGATTGACTCTTAAAAATTATCGATTTCTTCAGTTATGAAAAAAATTTTTATCTCTATTTAGAGACTGCTCTGTCAGTTGGTGAAAATTTTCTATGTTCACGGATATGGACTTGTGCGCAAAAAATTGGCCATAGTCAAAGTCATCCAAGTTTCCATTCCAAATCAAGGAGGCCTTCAGGTACTGCACCAGGTTTTTCTCGGTTCCTGATCAGAATCAAAAGAAGATTTGATTTCACGACCTCATCTAACCAGTTAATCAACGTATACTCGACACTGAAGAGTCGTGTAGTGCTTGATTGTTTTTGGCGCCTACTCTGAGCGGAAATTTTGACTCAAAAACTTCAATAATATCAACTTCCTTCACAGAATTTCGATCTTGGAATTAAAATACGTACAAAAAAGTGCAGGCTACCCTAGCAGCATCATCTCATCGGCCGATGATCGGCCATGCATCGAAACCCGATGAAATTATCATCGGCCGATGATCCATGGATCATCGGCCGAGCAGAATCCGAGCAGCAAAATCCGATGAGAATACGATGAGATTTGGAGCAATTTACGAGCAGAACAGTCCCGTGCCGAGGGATTTCATCGGGAAAGTTGATCGGAAGGATATCGCTTTCCGATGAAAAGTAGCTCATCGAAAACCGTGCTCGGATACTAATCGGAGCGATGTCATCGTGCGTTTTAGGATCAGTTTACGAGGAGTTTGTTGATCGGCCGAGCAAAATCCGATGAGTTGAAGCTACTTGGGTAGTGTCCATTGAAATGTCATGATAAAATTTTTATATATATATGAGATTTTTTGGTGGTTTCTATGTGAATTTGACCTGCTGATTTCGAATCCGTTGAGTACCAGACGCTTAACCTTGAGTATTTTTGTCAAAATGGTGAGATCCAATATGGCTGCTATAAAAGGTATGAAGCAAATTAACGGAAACAAAAGTGCAATGAAACATATTTTACACTTAAAAATGATTGTACTCTTTAGTCAAAATGCAATTATACTGAAAATAAATATTTATAAAAAGTATGCGAATAAAAATTTTTACCAAATAATAAAATTCAAGATGTCAGCCTAAAAAGTTGTAAGGTTTAATTTTCGGATATTAATAAATTTTTAAACCGTAATGGACCTGAAAATGGAATTTTTTAACAAAGATAAATGTTTCAAATGATGTGCAGAGATCATAAAAAATGTGATTTCGCCTACAAAAAATACTAAAAATATTTAGAAACATTTCAAATTTAAGTTTCGGGATTTTGCCGGTTTAAATCAATTTACTTGAAGAAACAAGTTTATTTTACGAAAGAGCTTCCTATATTGATACAAGTTGCATGAACGCGGACTTCTCGCTGTTGTGAAAGGTATTTTTAGCTACCAGTTGGAAGGAATATCCAATGTGTTTGTTTAGTGTTTCGCCTTCAGCTCGATTACGGATTGTCCAGATTGACTTCACATAAATAAGGGTATGTGCAATCTTTCGACGTTGTAGTTTTGCAGGAATTGCAAACTTATAAGCAGCTCAACTATTTGCTTGCAATATCTGCCTTAGCAGTGGCTAAATTTGTTAAACTGCTGTAGGAGCCTTCCTGGTAAGCCAGAAAAGTGCCAAACATTTGACACTTTACACCCTGAGGTCCTCCGCACCTACCGTTTGAACGGTTTATCGGCTTTGGGACCCCAGGGACATTTATTAAAAACTAAACATGTTACATCTTACAAAGCATTTTTTTTTTCACGATTTTGACATATCTTAGAGCATCATACAATTACAAACTTAACATAACAAACATCAAAACATTTTTTTTTTCTTTTTTAAACATAAAATGAGATTTCTTTTTTTTTTTTTTTTTAACAAATATAAGATATTAAAAAAAAGTGCCAAATAGAAGAGCTTTTGGAAAGTTCCCAATTTCTTGCCGTAAAGTGACTGACTTATTTGGAAGGTTTCTAAATTCTTTAGGAAGATTACTGACTTTAGCTAAGCAGTGAATCATAATCATATCAAATTCTTCATGAGAAACAAAAGCTTGTTGAATTCCAACACCAATTTAATCGGAAAAGGATTGGTAACAGCAACAATTACACATTGATTTGGGTATCGAACACAGTCTGCTCACAACAAACTTAATTATTTGCGTCTTATTTGGTAAAACTTTCAGTACGATGTCTCTTTTAGAAAGTGGTGATTTTTCATTAAGTTGAAAAACACAATCGACATTTTTCTCTTGTGTGGCTCGGCGTTGTGATGTAGTGCTAAATTTATGGTGTCTCTCAAGCAGATTGTGTACCACTAGAATAGTTTGTAAAGCGTGCTTAATAAGGTTTTCTACACCATCAATGCATTCACTCACGCTGCTGGCGTTGCGGGTCAAGATACTGCCCACAATGTTGCACATTCACCAAGAATGATAATTTCTGGACGACTCTTTATCGCCTACCCTGAAAACTGCTTTAAGTTTTGACTTTAGTGCAGATTTATTTAGACCTCTCTTATTTCAATCATCATCAAATAAAGTAGTAGGATGAGGAGCTAGTTCATGAGTAAATAATTTCTGTAAGGAGACTTTCCCTTTATGAATAATTTAAATTATATACCATAATTTTGTCCGGTGTATGATGCGAATCACATATTTTAGTCTTCTTTGCGGTGAACGTAACCATTGTTTTAACCTTTTTAATGTTTAGTAGAATCTTTGGGGCTACGTTTTCTCATATACATGCCACTGTGAATTGCCAATTTTACCTGAGTCCTCTGCATTTGAAGTTATTAATTTGAAATCCTCGCAAGACTATAACATCGAAAGATTGCCCATACCCTTATTTGGGTGAAGTCAATCTGGACAATCCGTAATCGAGCTGAAGGCGAAACTCTAAACAAACACATTGGATATACCTTCCAACTGGTAGCTAAAAATACCTTTCACAACAATGAGAAGTCCGCGTTCATGCAACTTGTATCAATATAGGAAACTCTTTCGCAAAAGAAACTTGTTTTTTTAAGGAAATTGGTTTAAACCGGCAAAGTCCCGAAACTGAAATGTGGAATGTTTCTAAATATTTTTAGTGTTATCGTTAGGCTAAATCACATTTTTCCTGATCCGTGCATGTAATTTTAAACATTTATCTTTGTTAAAACATTCTATTTTCATGTCTATTACGGTTTAAAAATTGATTAATACCTGAAAATTAAACCTTGCAACTTTTTAGGCTAATATCTTGAATTTTATTATTTGGTAAAAATTTTTATTCGTATACTTTTCACAAATACTTATTTTCAATAGAATTGTATTTTAACTAAAGAGTACAATCATTTTTAAGTGTAAAATATGTTTCATTGCACTTACGTTTCCATTTATTTGCTTCATACCTTTTATAGCAGCCATCTTGGTTTTCGCCATTTTAACAAAAATGCTCTAGGTTTACCGTCTGGCACTCAACGGATTCGGAATCAGCAGGTCAAAATGGTATAGAAACAGTCAAAAAATGTCATATATGTAAAAATTTTAGGTATACGCCCTTCTAGCCTGGACTATTTTAACTTAATTTCAAGATATACAATACGTATTAACAATTTGTGGTTCAAAATGGCGGTCTACGGACTATGCCGGGAAAAAAATCCCAAAAATTATCCCTCGCGAAGAAGTGTTCCTTCAAGTGCGAGGGGAAGACGTCTATTGGGTGTGCACTGTAGTTCGCCTAAAACTGATAACGCGAGCTACTGTGATGAGTGGGTCACGCCCTTCGGAAAGAGATAACGTCAATCAAAGGAGGGGGACGATTTCCGGATTTCAAGAAGGGTTTTGCAGGGATTTTTTTTGTCCCTACCAACCCCCTTTCCACTAGAAACGTGTTGGTGGTTGTTAAGTTATAAGTCGGCCATTTTTTTTTACTCCTGCTTTCTGCTGACTTCCAGTAGCGGTTGCAATTTTGGTCTATTGCGATTCGAAGCGATTGCAAAGGTGTTTCACTTGAATTCGGAGCTAAAAACCATTCACTTGACGTGAACGGTGTTAGCCGATCGTTAATAGAGTCCCATATGAAAAGCATGGAATAACATCATTTATTTAATTTGCTCAACCTTATAAAAAAGTACAAAACTGCAAAAAAAAAAAAAAGACAGGAGCTTTGAGAAAACTAGAAAAGCTTTTTTCAATGTAAAGAGACATATAAAGACAACCGACAAAAGGAGGATATAAAAATAATCCCGAAATTAGAAATTTGCACATAACCTTGCTCTTAAATTAAAAAATATAATAATCGAAAGAACCTTGATTTTTTAATTTATAATTTTTGATTTATTTTCTCTTAATTTCGTTCACTTCTTGTAGTAGTGAAACAAGTAAAAGTCTGAAAATGAGAATATTATACAAGATTATTAATAAAATATTTACGGTTTTTTTAATCAATGTCACTAATTAAAGTTTTTTGTTGTTTGTTTGTTTTCTACTGTTTGTATAAGAAAAGAAGACATTTCTAATGTTTTTTATTGTAACTAAGTAATATGAAGCATTAATTGGAATGTTAAATCATGTTCTGCAGTTATGTTTATGTTTATAATAATTCAACTGATATCAAATATTAAGAGCAAGAATCTAAGAAACTGTCACGCCTAGCATTATGAGGTGATTCATGACCTCTCAGATTTTCTCCCAAAAATTACCAAATGTTTATTATCTTATTGAAATACCAAATCCAGAATGTTTTGCTCTAAAGTTGAGTTGTTTAGTTTTTATGGATCCCTAAAGTTGAAGGTGCGGCATCAAAAATTAAGCGGATTTTCAAGACATGGAAGTTGCTGTGAGCCATAACTCTTACCAGGAACTGTTGAACTCCAATTTTCTTTTTGTATATGGAATATAGAAGGTTGAAACTTTACAAAATGAATGTTAAATTTGTGCTAAGTTGTTGCCGTAAGGTCAGTGAAGGCCCTCAAAACAGGGCATTTTTGACGTTTTTAGCGTTTTTGAGGTCCAAAAACAGTTTGTACATTTCAGTTGGCACGGCAAAAATAGTGTCGTTTGAAAGACCAGTGTAAGCACTTTAAAATAATGTATAAATAACAGAGGAAAGTTCAACGTGCTTTTAGTTGCGTAAGGCCGAAATATGAAAAATGTCATATTTTACCGATATTCAAACGGTCATAACTTCCTCTGCCAACGACATATTGAAATTTTTTTTTTGCCAATGTCATGCTCTATTCTTCGTCTTAACAGAACAGTTGAGTCCTTTGAGGCGAAATGTGAAAAAATTTTTTACAAAAAATGCACAGAAAAAAATAATTTTTTTGTAAAAATTTTTTTCACATTTCGCCTCAAAGGACTCAACTGCTCTGTTAAGACAAAGAATAGAGTATGACATTGGCAAAAAAAAAAAATTTCAATATGTTGTTGGCAGAGGAAGTTATGACCGTTTGAATATTCGTAAAATATGACATTTTTCATGTTTTGGCCTTACACAACTAAAAGCACGTTGAACTTTCCCCGGTTATTTATACATTATTTTAAAGTGCTTACACTGGTCTTTCAAACGACACTACTTTTGCCGTGCCAACTGAAATGTACAAGCTGTTTTTGGACCTCAAAAACGCTAAAAAACGTCAAAAATGCCCTGTTTTGAGGGCCTTCACTGACCTTACGGCAACAACTTAGCACAAATTTAACATTCATTTTGTAAAGTTTCAACCTTCTATATTCCATATACAAAAAGAAAATTGGAGTTAAACAGTTCCTGGTAAGAGTTTTGGCTCAAAGCAATTTCCATGTCTTGAAAATTCGCTTAATTTTTGATGCCGCACCTTCAACTTTAGGGGTCCATAAAAACTAAACAACTCAACTTTAGAACAAAACATTCTGGATTTGGTCTTTCAATAAGATAATAAACATTTGGTAAATTTTTGGAAAAAATCTGAGAGGTCATGAATCACAGGCGTGACACTCTCTCAGATTCTTGCTCTTAAATCACAGAATAGTTTAACAAGAAATTAGCTGCGTTTACATTATATCTTAATAATTGCAATAAATATCTAAATATTCTTGTTAAAGTTTTGAATTTGTAAGAGTCATGTACGTGCATCGTGCATTCTTTCCCCTGAACGCCAATGAACTGAAAGTCTTTTTGAATCCTTTACCTTATGCTGGATATATGTTGTTACTTCAAAAACCTTCATTAAGACATAGCTGTTCCCGCGGTGTCACCCGCGTTAAAAAGACAACAATCAATTAAAAAAACTATTTTAATTACATCAAGCTATAATACGTATTTTATACATGTTATATTTATTATATGTATTTTATATACATATAAAGGCTTTCTCCCTCCCTCCCATAGATGCATGTTAATTTATAGAAAAGTAAACCGTAATTAGTATTTGCAATCATCATCTCACAGTGACAGTAAATATGTTGAGACCTACCATTTTTAATTTTTCCAGGGTGGGCGAGGGGTCACAGGGTCATATTCAATGCAAATTATGCTGAAAAACAACCACCATTTATTTGTAAACGTATTCATTTCTTTAAATCAAAGGATGAGGGGAAATTTTCTCCTCCTGACCCCACAATATGACTGGCCTAGCTATCTTACTACTGTTCTGAGGCTTATATGTCTGATTGTTGCTCTGAGACGAGATGGAATCATATTTTAACTCCTATTAAACTATAGGTAATCAATGAGGAAAAGTTCATTAGAAAGAAAACGCATTAAATTCAATTAAATTTCTTCACAATAATTAGAGAATACACATTTGTTTTTCCGAAACTGAATAGCATAAGCAGGTTTTGAAACATTTTCTCCTAATCTATTTCAAGTTTTTTTTTTTCTTTTTTTTAACAATTATTTTAAAATATTTTAATTGTTCATCAAAAACCAATGAAATTTCAAATTATTTTTCTGATTTTACTCTCAATTGTAATTTGTTAAAATTATACTGTTTTTTAGTAAATTTTTTGCTATCCAGCAATTTGTTCTAGTTTTGTTAGTTTTTTTTTTCATTTTTGCCGGTTTTTAAAAGTCTCCCCAATGTCCCAGCAAAAATACCATTTTTCCGGCAAAATGCCCAACCCTATTCAAAATTGAAAGAAGATGGCCATTTTGAGACAAAAAATTTGAATTTTGAGCTTTTTGGATTTTTTTTTTTAATTTCAAAACCCCGCCTATGTGAATTCTAGTGCATCGAGGAACCTCTGTGCCAAGTTTGATAAAAATCCGACGAAAACTGTGGATTTGTATATGGAACAAACCAAACAAACAAACACACATACATCCATTTTTATATATATAGACTGAAACTAAAATCGTAAAAATGACTACAGCATTATTTTTCAGATTGCATATCAAGTCTAAAATTAAATGCTTAACCAGAAATCGAATTATAAGTATATCCAGGGCCGCCGTTTGGGGGGGATACTGGACCTCTAGTACCGGGGCCCGGAGCTTTGGGGGGCCCGTAAGGTTATGAACATGTTTTTCCAGTTTTAGTGTCAATAATTTCATCAAAAAAAAAAAGAAAGCTGTTAAAAAAAAAAAAAAAAATCCCGCTTTCCATTGCCGATTCTCAATGTGAAACAATTGCTAGTACAAACACTAATGAATGAAACACGATTGCGCAAAGAAAATTGTACCTCTTTTTAAAATCATCTGGGGATACAAATAACGTGAAAATAAAATCAGGTGCACACTTTCGTAATTAAAAAAGTTTTTCCGTAATTTTTTTCTCTCTTTTTTTTTTTTACAATTGCAAATGTGCTGAAACGACGGCATAAAAATATGCAATTTGGGGAAGGTGGTGTTTGGGGGGGGGCCGCATTAAAATTAGTACCGGGCCCCATCGCTGGTAACGGCGGCCCTGAGTATATCAATGTATCGAAACTATTTTTGGGCTGATACATAGGATACGTTTTCTTTATAAAGTAAGAAGAGTACACAGAAATAAAGTTTTGGTTCTAAGGTGGGGAAAAAATTTTCGTTTCCCCAGCTGCTGAGGGCAATGTAGAATTTAACGTTAGGCCTAGCAACTTAGCAAAAACGTTTTCTCCCTTGTAGAAGTTAGGGATGTTTGGAAGGATTTTCTCCCTCTATCACAGAAGTTTCCCCATTCGCACACTTTTTTTTCCCTGGGTCCAGCCACAGTCATCACCTGTCCAGCTCACCTTATCGGTCCCTATTGTACTCTCCTAATCCTCGGCCCCCTGCGGCTCATGTTGACAGGTTCGAGATAAGGGGTTAGGCGGATTCCAGTATGTACCGTCTATTGTGTTCTTATCTGCTCGTCTCCCATTGTCCTTTGAAACCCTAATCCGGTCAGTGGAGGGATCCTGACAGCAACACCCAAGGGAGTTTGGGCGAGATTGGGGGTGAATCGATTCTACACGTGTTCATGAGCTAATCTTGAAAATTTTAGCTAATTAAATTTATGGTGCACGAAAACCCTATTTGAATTCACGTTATCAATAATTCCGTTAGTTTTTTTACTAGTAAATTTTTTTACTTTGTAATTTTTTTCAGCGCTGTATAGCATTTCATTAAATAGAAAATGCCAATTCAAATATAATCTTGAACATAGTATTTTATTTTTTATCAAAAAAAAGTTTTGCTAAAAAAAGTTTTACTATTGGAGTTAATTTAAATTAACCCGTTAAATCTGATACAATTATTATTTAATATTTGGAAGGTTAACTCCTTTATAAAACTTATTTATAAATTCAATTACAACAACCATAATAAACTTCCCGAGAAACATTTCACCATAAGTATATCACTTTTATACACTCATTTATCAGTTTGCAAAAATAAATAAAATATTAATAAAACAAATATTTCTTGTTACCTTTCACGCCATGCTCTGAGGTTCCCTCCTCTGTTTTTTCTTCTCCAAGTAGAAAGTGTCAAATAACGACGAGAAAAAGAAGATTCACGTCTCCAATTCCTCCCCATTATTAAAATACGGTAATTTTCAAACGAAACGGATTACTAAGTCTGAACGCAGTGCTTTTATTTAATCAATATTGAAAAAGACATTACATAAATAAATTCGAGAACTTATTGAGTAATACTCGAACAAAGGAATAATAAGTGTGTTTGATAAGAACGGGTGTTGTCGATGTCACTAGTCAAAGCACAGTAGACTCCTTCCTGACCAACGTCAAAGAACGAACGGTCACTAGCCTCATAGAATCAAGTAATTTATTGCCTGTCACTTGAGGGAGACTGAGGGGAGAAAAGAAGACACCCCTCGAAGTGGGACGTAATGGGTGTGGTCCGGTGGAGGGAGTGATTTTCCGTGATTTTCGCATTTTTTCCGAAAATAACCAACGAGCTTACTGTCTCAGAAACAAAATAAAAAGCTGTTTTTAAAGAGGACTATTCAATCTCTAATCCCCAGTTTTCAGCTTTTTAGCATCATTTTTCAAACGAGTAAAAATAGTCATTTAAAATTAAAAAGGATTATCAAAAATGTTTCAAAATCACTAAAAAAAAAACTAAAACAGGCAAAGCTATGTCACCAGCATGATTTAAAAGAAACAAAATGAGAATATTCAAATAGTTTCTCGTGTAGTAGTGAGTAACATACGTGGTAGAGCAGAGGATTTTCCCGTACAAAAAGCAAGGGTCAATAAACAAAATGGCCATGGACGAGATAGTAAGACCACAAAAATGAGCCCCTGTCAATCTCTCTCTTTTCGCTCAATCCGTCTTTTGAGAAAACGAATATATCCCTCAAAATGGGTAGAGAAGGAAGGAAGGACCATTTTTACAAGTTTAGCAATACTTTGGCGATATGAATGAATTTTTTTTACAAATTATATAAAAGAGGAATTAATTCTTTGAGACTATGAAGCCACAAAAATAGACAAAATATGTTTGAGCAAACTTTAAAACTTAATTTACGAGTAGTACCCCACGGTGATGCCAGAGCAAAATCAAACCCCTTGAATAAGTGAAAATACCCCCCCCCCCTTTCCCGAAGAAAGGGCGGATCTGAAAATATTTCAAAGGAAGGGCCATTGGTTTAAAAACGCATCTTTTACTACACAATATTGGTTTACAAATGCGGACCTCCTATGTTATGAACTTCATTTGCGAAGCGTATCCTGAGGAGAGCCACAGAACTCCCTTCTGCAAGCATCAAAGATAGTCTAAAAATGACTTTTTTGAACTTCAATGTTGAAAATTTACCAGTGGTAAGTCAATCAAGGGAGGGGCGATACCCCCCGTCACCCCCTAACTTGCCCCCGCCCATGGTGTCCTAAAATCCCTGTCCTTGAAATAAAATAAGATCATTTGACTTTAACTCAAAAGACACATGACTTATTTAAGCCTACTTTCCCGTTAAAAATAAAAGAAAGACGAAAAAAGTATTAAAAGTAGCTTAATGCATCGAAAAAATATCGCCAAGTCCAAAAAATATCGCCAAGTAAAAAAATAGCCAAGTAAAAAACGAATAAAAAGGTAAAATGAATATCGAAAAATTAAAAATTTGAAAGTAGGGTATTGAGATGGGGAATTTGTGTGTCGGTCGGTCTGTCGGTCGGTCGGTCTGTCTGTCCCCCCCTAATAACTTTTGAATGAACATTCCGATTTGGACAAACTTTTTTTTGTTGGAAAGATCTCGGCGAGTACAGCTCATTCCCATATTTGATTTTTTGATTTGAACAATTTTTGGTTCAACTTTGAGCCGTTCAAATAACCGGTCCCGCGATACTAACTTTTTAATGAACAGTCCGATTTGAACAAACATTTTTTTGTTGGAAAGAACTTTTCAAGGATACTTCATTCCCGTATTTACATTTCCGATTTGAACAATTTTTCGTTCAACATTGAACCGCTCAAGCAAGCTGTCACCCCTAATAACTTTTGAGTGAACAGTCCGATTTTGACTAGCATTTTTTTGTTGGAAAGATCTTATCAAGGATACTTCCTTACCGTATTTAAAATTTCAATTTGAACATTTTTTCGTTCAACATTGAACCGTTCAAGCAACCTTTCCCCACCTAATAACTTAACTTTGAGTGAACGGTCCGAATGGAATAAACTTTTTTTTTGTTTGAAAGATCTCGGAGAGGCTCATTCCCATATTTCGCTTTTTGATTTGAACCATTTTTCGTTCAATATTGAACCGTTCAGAAAAAAAATTGAACATTAGCGCCTACGGGGAACTCAAGTTGAATGTTGATCCTGAACTTAAAATCGGATTTCCTTCAAACTAACTTTGTAAGAAAATGGTTTTGATAAATAATGTTTGTAAAGTACTTTTCTGAATAATCTTCTGTGAGGACTCTGATTCCGACGCCAACTCCGCAATCATGGCGGACATACAGGCTCAGAAAAAAAAATGACTGACTGTGCAAACGATTTTTTGTTTATTTATTCCATTGTTTTATTTTATTTATTAAGTTGTTTTATTTTATTTATTATTGTTAGTATTTTTTTTTTTTTTTTTTTTTTTTTGCAGACGATTTTTTTTGTAACAAATTTTTTTCATTCACGAGGGCATTTTATTCTTTATTTATATTTAACAACTGGCAACGGGCATTTTATTAACGGACGAGATTTTTTTTTTTTTTTTTTTTTTTGATAAAATGTGTTTTGATGCTCTTTGTACTTTTATTTATTTATTATTTTTTAATTTTTTATTTATTTATTTATTTATTTATTTATTTATTTTTTTTTTGAAAACGATTGAGGATTTTTTCTACTGAAGAACTGTAACAGTTGCATTCTTTAAAAGGTGCGACAAAACTTTATTTATTCGTTTATTTAGTTTTTACGTGTCTATTTAATCTGATGAGAAGGGTATATTTTGCTCTTAGAAATCAGCTTTAAGTGCTAAAAAGGTATGTTTGACATAATTTTCAGTCTCAGATAAGCAAGAGATCAGATGCTAGAATGGCGACGTCGATGTACGGGAAAGTAGGCTCGTTTCGTTCTTGACAGAACTTCTTGTTAAATTCCAGTAAAAGTTCCGACAAAATTTAAAATAATTCCCCAAAGAAATAAAAAAAAATAAAACTACATTAACAACAGCTGCAAAACGTAAAATAATTATACGATCCGACCATTTAGACAAAAATCCTACGCTGTCCCCCCCCCCCCTCCCCGGTAGAAAAAGAAAGCAACGAAATCCCCCCTCCCCCCCCCCCCATCTCAATCTGATATAAAATTATCATTTCCTTCAACTCAAATGCGCACACACCTTTAAAAATAAAAAAGAAAGACCAAAAAAAAAACAAAAAGAAGTTCCTTTACAGTTTAAAATATTTGCCAAGTAAATTACATTAAATTGCATTGTCAGAACCTTTTTAATTGTAGAATAATCCACCAATCCTTTTGTTCATAGCTCAACTCCCAAATCCGATTGTTTGAACTTAAACATTTAAACGAAAATCCCGCTTTCTCGCTCCCCCCCCCCCCCTGCCTCCTTTTGATCATCTTCCCCTCCAGACCCTATACAGTCGACGCTCGTTATAACGACCACACGTTATAAAGACCATCCTAATATAACGACCGGTGAGAAAACCCCCAACTGTATCCCAATATACTCTATGTTCTACTTCTTATAGCGACCACTCGTTATAAAGACAGTTTTCTGTAGGACGGAGACGGTCGTTATATCGAGCGTCGACTGTAGCAGTAGCTTTCTCTCCTTGCACAGCAGACTAAGAACGTAAGCCTCTATTTCTGAAAAAATGTTGCGATTTTAACCCCCTTCTATCACGACCCCCACTGAATCAGAATCTAGAGTCCCCTTTACTTTGCTCTCCAACCCCCGCCCCCTCAAAAAAAAAAAAAGTAAACCTTGATTGCTCCACCTTTCGCTACCATCTTGACGACTTCAACTTTTAGCTAAATTTGATCCTCCCGTACAAGGGCGCATCCAAAACTTTTCAGGGGGGGGCGATTGATTTTTTTACCCTCATATATATATATAGATACCTCCCCCCCCCCCAAAAAAAAGAAGCATAAAAACACAAACTACGTATATGTGCGTGTTGATGGGTCTTTTTCTTTTTGGTAATCCCTCCCACCCATGTTTTTTTTTTCTAATGCTACTGCTTTCTGTGTTTTTTCTTTTTTTTTTTAATATTTTTAGAAGAATGACATTTGTAGGGGATGTATTTAACTTTTTTAAATGAAGGAGGGTAGAATTTCCCTAATTTTAGGGGGTCGGGGGGTTTCTCCTCCGGGAAATTTTTTAAAAAATAGATACGAAATTCTGCATTACGAGGCCTTATATGAGTATTGAGACTGCAGAAATTTGAGAATAAAGCAATCAAACAAAATCTTTTTAATGTTATGCCTTTTGCAAAATGAGATCAATTAAAATAAAAAGGAACTACTTTGATATAAGCCCCAAATCGAGAATTTGGCGACTTTTTTTTCTCGCCAAGCAATAAATCTGTTGCCACAAAAATTATTGCCACAAAACTTCAAAAAATAAACTCAAAAAATGGTACAAATGCAAGAAAATACTAAATCTGGCAACAGCAAAAACCTAAATTAGCTGTAAAAACCTAAATTGGCAACACCAAAATAGGAAACAGCAACCCTAAAGAGTCCGTAGGGAGTTCCAGATTTGGCGAGTAATTTTTGGGGGGGTATATCAAAGTTATACCAATAAAAAAAAATATATATGGACTGACAAATCCTTGACATTAATCTACAGAGATAAAGAACGAGGGAAGAGAAAAAAAATAAACACACCATCACTTGCTCACATCGGTTTTCAGTATAGTTACTGTACAAGGGCGGATACAAGGGAGGGCGATCGCCCCTCCCTTGAGGGACTCTTCTCCAACAGTTTTTAGCTTTTGAAGGTCAAAAAAGGAAATTTTAGTTGATCTTTGATGATATTAAGGGAAAGGGTGCGAGAATTCGGGGCTCTGATCCGAAATTTTTTCGGAAATGGAAGACCAAACATTTGTAATCAACTTGTATTAACAAGGATGCATGGCGAAAAAAATGGCAAGTAAGAAAAAAAAACTCAATCGCCCCTCCCTTGGAACGGTTCTGGATCCGCCCTTGTTACTGTAGTTAATATTAGTAGTAGTATTATTATTGTATTAGCTTACATTCACGGGTGTCCGGAATTGAAGTTATTTCGATATGCTTTTTTGGCAATTTTTTTCTGATGAGTAAACAAATTTCTACACAGTAGTAAAGTATTTCATTAAAAAAATCTTGTCCTAGTATGCAGGTGACTGGGAATTTCAGTCAGCAAATTCAGAAATTTTCCTCTTTGAATAGTTCAAGATTGGGAAGCCCCTGCATGCATTACACTAAACGGAATTGTACTTACCTTTAGCCTTTTGTCTGTTTGAAGGCGATTCAATGGATATTAAAGGTGCTTCAGTTGATAAAAGTTGCTCAAGTTCAGTTGATATTG
>JAXGGA010022385.1:0-15061 GCA_038373865.1 Uloborus plumipes
ACAATATTATGAACTTGTTTGAAAAGAAACCTACTGTCTAACCACGGATGAGATGGAAGGACTAATATCCGGTTTACAACCGCAAATGGGCGCATCCATTAGTTTTTAGGGATGACAGCTTTTGAAGATGTGGGTTAGCTTCTGAATTAGACAGAATCATATCAAAATCAACAAACACAAGCGGCAATTTTTACTTTTCCCCCCTCATGCAAATTGACTCGTCTTAATTGGAAGTTTGCCAATTCCACAGCATCCGTGGTCAAAGAGTATTTGCCATTGACATGAGAGGAAAAACTGCCCTGTTTGACGAGTATAGGGTAGACCGACCAGTGAATGAACACTTCCAGTGAATGAACTTCATATTTTTCACTTCATATTTTTCATGAAAAAATACATTTGTTTTGAAACATTTTTCTCAGATGAATCAGCAGAAGTAAGGGCTTTGCTCCACATTGACGTAAAGCAGAAAAATTAAGCAGAAACGTAAAATGGATTACATAGCGCTCCTATGGAAAGTACACGGATTTTCGGTTTCTGCCTTCGGTTTTGGTCGCGTTTTACGCTGATGTGGAGCAGGGCCCTAACTCCTTTTTAGCCTACTTTCCCGTTAAAAATAAAAGAAAGACGAAAAAAGTATTAAAAGTAGCTTAATGCATCTAAAAAATATCGCCAAGTCCAAAAAAAATCGCCAAGTTAAAAAAAATATCGCCAAGTCCCAAAAATATCGCCAAGTAAAAAAATAAAGAGGTAAAATGAATATCGAAAAATTAAAAATTTGAAAGTAGGGTATTGAGATGGGGAATTTGTGTCGGTCGGTCGGTCGGTCTGTCGGTCTGTCTGTCCCCCCCTAATAACTTTTGAATGAACATTCCGATTTGGACAAACTTTTTTTTGTTGGAAAGATCTCGGCGAGTACACCTCATTCCCATATTTGATTTTTCGATTTGAACAATTTTTGGTTCAACTTTGAGCCGTTCAAATAACCGGTCCCGCGATACTAACTTTTTAATGAACAGTCCGATTTGAACAAACTTTTTTTTGTTCGAAAGAACTTTTCAAGGATACTTCATTCCCGTATCTACATTTCCGATTTGAACAATTTTTCGTTCAACATTGAACCGTTCAAACAAGCTGTCACCCCTAATAACTTTTGAGTGAACAGTCCGATTTAAACAAACTTTTTTTTGTTCGAAAGATCTCGGCAAGGATACTTCATTACCGTATTTAAATTTTCAATTTGAACATTTTTCGTTCAACATTGAACCGTTCAAGCAACCTTTCTCCACCTAATAACTTTTGAGTGAACCGTCCGAATTGAATAAACTTTTTTTTGTTCGAAAGATCTCGGAGAGACTCTTTCCCATATTTCACTTTTCAATTTGAACCATTTTTTCGTTCAATGATGAACCGTTCAGAAAATTTTTTAACATGAGCGCCTACTGGGAAATTTAAATTGAATGTTGATTCTAAACTTAAAGGCGGATTTCCTTCAAACTAACTTTGTAAGAAAACAGTTTTGATAAAAAATGTATGTTAAGTACTTTTCTGAAAAATCTTCTGTGAGGACTCTGATTCCGACTCCGACTCCGCAAACATGGCGGAAATGCAGGCTCAGAAAAAAATGACTGACTGGGCAGACGATTTTTGTTTATTTATTCATTTTTTTTGTTTAATTTATTATTATTATTTTTATTTATTTATTTATTTTTTTTTTTGGCCGACGATATTTTTTTTTGATTACAAAAATTGTTCATTCACGAGAGCATTTTATTCTTTACTTATATTAACAACTGGCAACGGATTAAAAATAAAATTCGAGACATTTTATTAACGAACGAGGTTTTTTTTCTTTCTTCGATAAAATGTGTTTTGATGTTCTTTGTACTTTTATTTCATTTTTTATTTTTTTTTCATTTGAAAACGATTGTGAAATTTTTCTACGGAAGAACTATAGCAGTTACATTTTTTAAAAGGTGCGACAAAACTTTATTTACTCGTTTATTTACTTTTTACGTGTCCTGACAAGGCTACACTAGATAGCGCTTTATACAGGCTTCTTCATTTGATCAAATTCCTTGGGATAAAAACGGACGTCCTTTTCCAGCGACATCTATCGAATTTTGTGGTAACTAACATTATATACAAATCAGATAATAAAAGACAAAATTTAAATTTAATTTGTTGGCGACAATTTTACAATTTGGCATTCAATTCTATTTTATTATATTTTAACGTCATTTAATAGCTTGTTCGATTTGCTGGTTTATTCTGCATTTTAACGGCTTGTTTTAATTAGTTAGCGAATTATTTTTCATTTTAATTGATTCTAATTATAATTAAACTATGAAACGACACTGGCACCGCAGAGCGATAAATTACGATTTTGGAACGATAGTTCCATCAAAACTTTTGATGAGTTTAGATTGTCAAATTAATTTATTTGGCGATTTTTTTTACATTTTAATGGACATTTTGGAATGACTATGGCACTAATATCTTGAAAAGCACATCAAGAATTTGTTCTCCGTAAAGCTTTTGAGAATATTTCAATAACCGAGATCTTTGGTAGTATGTACGTTTCAGTTATAGGTACGTTTTTTAACTTGGCGATGTATTTTCTTACCACCTAAGCGAAGATTAAAATTTTAAGTCTGCATCGTCTTCATGGTTGCTTCTTTTCTCTTATTTTGCATTTTAATTTAAATTTCAATGATAATAATGGCTCGATATATTTATTAAACTTATTATGTTACATGCTAATGGAGCTTTTAAAGTTGATTTGGCGAGTTTTTTTTTTTAAGAATCCTCACATTATTTCGCAGCTTTTTCTTCAGTTGGCCCATTATTTTACTTTCAAGTATTAAACGTATGTGTGAAATTAGAAACAAAAAAGGGAAGATTTCGGTGATTGGAAGTCTGGTTATCTTTCCCTATTGGCGTTAAATCTTTGTGGCCAATTTATGAGCGAGGGAAATACTTCCTTCGCAAACATAAACTAAAGAGCAACAAAATAAAGTAATTATCGCCAAAAATTTGGCAACCACACCAGATTCCCAATTATCGAAATATTATCAATGTGTGAAATTTAACATAAAAAGAACATTACCTTTTTCTTTTGTGTAAATGAAAACAAAATTTTACAGTTGGTCGTCGTTAAATTGTAGTTTTGTTTATTTTTTTCGTACTTGCTCTTTAGTACCAAGCGATTATATATGCTCATTTCGTTGTTACTAAAGAAATTAATGTGTTTTGTTGTCAATCGTCTTTCTGTTGAACACCAATCGCTTCATTGCAGGGCATTCATTCTGGGGCATCAAAAGGAAATGTCCCTACGAATAGATTCGCCATTTATCGCTCTGATGGGTCAACGCTATCAAAATGAACATCTGAGCTTTTGCGTAGCAATTAAGATCGTGTGAGCAACAATAATGAAACAAAATAGTAAATAGAACAATATTATTTCATTGCTACATTTTTATTTATCGGCTGCGAATATAAGCGTATATTTTATTAATGCAGAGATGTCAAAATTGAACGCCATTGCTATATGTTGCTAATTCGAAGAAAGTAAACAATGAATGAATGTCGTATGACTGAATCATGAGTTGCGACCAACTTTACCTGAAAAGTGAATTTATTTCCCCTAAAAAGCAGTACTAATAAGGCCTTCGGCATCAATTCACTCTGTACTCCACTTCAGTTAACTATATCAATATTTTTCAACCCTTAAAGATAGGATAAACATCACTTTTTACAGCAGAAACAACATGCTAATAAATGTAAACAAACATTTAGGAGGTCCTTTTTCAGCGCTCTCTAGCGGGCAAATCTTTACCATTGATGTTTTGGGTAATGAAGAAGCCTGTATAAAGCGCTATCTAGTGTAGCCTTGGTCCTGATCATCTGATGAGAGGGGTATATTTTGCTTTTAGAAATCAGCTTCAAGTGTTATAAAGGTATGTTTGACATAATTTTCAGTTTCAGATATTCAAAAGAATATTGATTAGATGCTAGATTGCCGATGTCGATGTACGGGAAAGTAGGCTCGTTTAGTTCTTGACAGAACTTCTTGTTACACATTTACAGAAAGAAAAAGGCTAGAAAATGCTGCATTTGCTCACTGATAGAGGTGTTCATTCACTGGGTTTGGGTACTTTTTTCCATTTCAACCCCCCATAAAGCCTGATGCAGAACCATAAAAGCTCTCCTAATATTTTTAAAAAATACTACGTATATCACGTGAAGTGTTTTTCTTATCATGTTGAAAATGCTGCTATTTTTTCCAACGCTGTGAATTTTGGAAATTGAAAATTCGCTTAAGTGTTTATTCACTGGTCGGTCTACCCTATGTAAACGCCACATATCCTCCCGATTGCAGGTGGGCATCAACTACCAGCCGCCCACCGTGGTGCCGGGCGGCGACCTGGCCAAGGTGCAGCGTGCCGTGTGCATGCTGTCCAACACGACGGCCATCGCCGAGGCGTGGGCGCGGCTCGACCACAAGTTCGACCTCATGTACGCCAAGCGCGCCTTCGTGCACTGGTACGTGGGCGAGGGCATGGAGGAGGGCGAGTTCGCCGAGGCCCGCGAGGACCTGGCCGCCCTCGAGAAGGACTACGAGGAGGTGGGCGTCGACTCCATGGAGGGCGACGAGGACATGGCCGGCGAGGAGTACTGAGTCAGCGGATGCCTTCTATTATACACTTCGTGTGCTTTACGGAGAGTTTAAACATTGAAAAAATGTTGACTTTTTTTTGTTAAAGCTTTGACCAAGGAGAGATAGCACTTGACCTTGATACAAACTGACCTGTTCATTTTTAATAGGTTGCAGCAGAGAGATCACGCAGGCAGAAAAAACTAAAATGAAAAAAGTTCGTGAAAAATTAATTTCCTCACTGATGTTACTTGTTTTAAAACTAAGCGATCCATTTCCGCTTCAAGGTCACGCGCTATTTCTCCGTGGTCGAGCTTTACTTAGAGGATCTTTCACTCCTTTACTTTGCAAACCTAAAGTATGAATGCAATGGTCTGCAATTAATGTGCTTATTTGCGTTTATTTTACCAATTTATAAAATTAGACTTTTTGGAACAAAATTGAAGATACTTTAGGGTAATCCCACAAATACAGACGTATCAATTGCTGCGGAAAACATCTTACAGAGACTTCAAATATGTTAGATCCTTGTGTTACTGCATAAACTTTACGAAGAACATGGACGCTACTTCTATAGATCGCAATTAAATTTTGAGGATTTAAAGAAGCAATATATTTTTTGAAATATTTGCTCAGTTGCGGACGCATCTCAAAAAAAATTCCGTTAGTAAACAAAAAGAAAAAAAAAAGCATTATTAAATTCATCTTATAGTTTAACCGCGAAGAGATGGCAGGTCGACTGGAAGCGGAAACGGAAACGGACCGCTAAATTTTGAAATAGGTTGGATCTGCGAGTGAAAGCAGTGAAGTCGTGCGTTCTCGGTAATCAAACCTATTTTTAAATTAAGTGGTCCATTTCCGCTTCCGGTCAACCCGCCATCTCTTAGCGGTTTAACTTTATTCATTACTCTATGCCATGAAACGCATCTAACATATTAAGAGTTTGCCCAGTATTTTGTGCAACAATTGATGTGTCTATTACAGTGAGAATTGCCCCTTAGACCTTTTTTCTGTTTGAAATTTCTACACTGGCGGAAAAAAAAATCCCAACACTAAGAAAAAATTTCTGTAGAGCAATGAAATTTGGGTAATGCAATTGTCTAGTTAACATGTTTAATTGATTAAATGTACAAGATCACTGGCTAATTTAAGCTCGAGAAAATGCTGTGCAAATGTGAAATTATGTTAATTTAGTGGAGGGTGTAACCTCCATAATTTTGAAGGCAAGCCTGCAAGCGTGCATGAATTATGTCATACAGGTGCCGAATGTCACTTTGTGGTATGAAGTTCCATGCTTGTTGCACTTGTTGTGTCAATACTAGGACCGTCATTGCTTACTATGGATGATGCTCGAGGTGCCATCCCATGATATCCCATACGTTATCAATTGGAGACAGACCTGGTGATTTTGCAGGTCATGGTAACATGTCAGCACTCTGTAGAGTACATTGCGTTACAGCAGCGATGTGAGGGCGAGCGTTATCCTGTTGGAAAACGCCCCCTTGAATGCTACTCATGAAGGGCTGTACTACTGGTTAAATTAACAGACTGACGACAAATTTTCAGTCAGTGAGTTTGGGATAACCACAAGAATGCCCCTGCTGTCGTAGGAAATTGCTCCAGAGACCATAACTCCAGGTGTGGGTCTCGTGTGTCTAGGCCGTAGACCGCTTGGATGCAGGCGGTCCCCTGGCCTCCTTCTGACCAATATACAGCCACCACTGGCACTAAGGCAGAATCTGTTTTCATCAAAAATTACAACAGATCTCCACTCCGACCTCCAGTGAGCTCTGTCGTGGCACCACTGCCGTCGGAAAAGGCAATGGTTTGCAGTCAATGGAATACCGGCTGCAGGCTGCCTGGCTCGGAGCTGTCCTTGAAGTAAACAGTTTCTTACCGTTCCTTGGGTCACGACGGTACCAACTGCAGCTCGAATGTCAGCCGCAGATGCAGTACGATGCGCCACAGCCGTACGCAAGATTCGGCGATCTTCCTTCTCAGTCGTGCCACGTGGCAGCTCGGAACTCGATCTTCTTGAGGTAATACCATCCCTTGCCCATGGCTTCCAATAATCATGCATGGTGGAAACATTCCCACCCAAATCTTTCTGCAATATCACGAAATGAAAATCCACCTTCTCGTAGCCAAATTGTACGACCTCGTTTAAACTCGGAGAGCTGTTAATAATGGCTTCTTCGTCTTCTTAAAGGCATTCCTAGCTAACATAAACGCAATTCGCCAAATTTCACGGAAAAATAATACACACGAGCTTCACAACACGCTTTTAAAACATGCCTTATTTGCATGTTCTGAGTGACGCCAGCTGCGCCACACTTATGCGCGGAACGCGAAATTTCAATCGATGTCATCTTTCAGTTGTATAAACACGCCTACCAAATTTTGTTTATCTAACACAAGTCTTTCTTGGTGTTGGGATTTTTTTTTCCGCCAGTGTAATAATATTGGTAATGCAGAATCTCTGTCTACTAAAACAATTTTTGTGTCAAAATAATTATCAACTTATTGTTTTGATGCATTGAAGCACATATCGATGTACTAACTCTTCATCAAAATTAGGCATGCTATTCCATATACCAAGGCAGCATATACGATATCAAGGCTCTAACTGTGATTTTGATCCTGAACCGCGCTGACGTCTGGCCTTTGAATTCTAGAAGCACTGATAATTTGCACATGGTTCTGTTTACAAATTATCATGTGATGTTTTTTACTGTTTCATGAACTTTTACAGTTGAATAAACTGCATTTAAGAGTAGTGTTTTCTACTTTTGACTAACTATTGTTAGCCTTTAAGTGTAGAGAAGTCGTGTAGTGAATACAAATGGTAAGCTAAACTCTTTTTACTTAGTACGTGATAAATAGTATGCTAAATATTTACTTTTTGAATATTTTTGCTTTTTGGATTGCTTTTAATAGTACGGCTACAAAACCTATTTGAAATGCCACCAATTTTTTGAGTTATGTTTTATATTTTGTGTCAGAATTTATTTCATTTGATATTTAATTTTCTTCTGTTATAAAACTCTATAACTTCTTAATGTCATTTTGATATTTTTTTGCTAGAAAACTTTTGCAAACATTACTGTGATAGAGCAGAAAAATTATTTCCTTTCTAAATAAAGAGATTTAAAAGAGTGAGTCTTGTTATTTATACACTCAGACACATTGAAAATAGCGACCCAAGAAGAAAGCATCGGATTGAAATGAAATTTAATACACATAATGATACAGATGAGAGATTCACTTGATCTCAAAATCAAGACAATTGAACGAATACAGGGTGTGCAAGGACACAAATACAGAGCAACTTCAATAGCGTGTTGGACCACCTCTAGCTGCAATACATGCCGCTACACGGTCCGGCATTGAGTTGATTAGACGCTTGATGTTGTCCTGGGGCAGATGGGCCCACAAATTTGTAACAGCCAACTCCAAATCACGCACAGAGTGACACGATGGCATCTGACGTTTTAGCTGATCCCACACATGCTCTATAGGGGATAAGTCGGGGGAGCGGGCCGGCCATGGAAGAGTCTGAAAATGACATAGGAAGTCTTGAGCAACTCTTGCTGTATGCGGACGAGCATTATCTTGCTGGAAAATTGTCCCTGGGAGACCATTTAGAAAAGGTCCTACATGGGGTCGAAGAATATCATCAACGTAACGTTGACCGGCTAAGTTTCCACGCATCACAACTAGATTGGACCGGCTATCATAGGATATGGCCCACTAGACCATTACACAAGCTGTGCGGGCAGTGTGACGTAGAACAGTGTGGGAGGAATTGTACCGCTCACCTGGGCGCCTCCACACCCGTACACGATTATCATCAGTCCCTAAAACAAACTGAGACTCATCAGTAAACACAACTTTTTGCCAATCTGTGACATTCCACATTGATCTGGCTTGGCAACACTGTAGACGCAGTGGCTGATCAATCCGACGATTTCTTCTTGGGTCGCTATTTTCAATGTGCCTGAGTGTATTTTAAGTTTTAGTATCTATTGTGAAAATTAATTATTAATGCACAGACACTCTCCCACACGGACGTGTTCTTATGAACGCAAAGTAAAGTTTAAAAGAAGAAAAAAAAATACACTTAAAGTATGAAAACCTAAAACTAGAAGAAATTTTACACTAAAGAAACTCCTTTTAACAGACTTATCGTTTCACGAAACACCCTACAAATATTCTTAATGTGTCAGATCTTTGTTTTGTTGTATGAACTTCAATTAGAGCGTGTACTTTACTTCTCTATAAAGGAATTAAAGTGTAAAGAATAATAAACATCTATTCGGTTGAAAGTAATGCTTAGGTAAATGGGTAAAAATTTTATTTGAACATACTATTATGAAAAACAATTTAAAATAGCAATTCAACAAAAATGATTCTGTGTATGATTCTTTTATTCATACAAAAATGTATAATGCAAAGAATTGCGTACGACAGCATAGTGATGACAAATATAAGTATTTAATAAATTCACTTTTAATAATATTGAAAATCTTTACATATATCACAGATAATTAGTTTGCACTGTTCATTTTAGCTCTGTCTAGAATTTTCTGTAAAAGTGTGATCATATTCTCTTTCTAGCTGATGATTCACATACAAATTTAAACAGCGTAAACATTTTCCAAAAATAGTGTTTATCTCCTTGTGAAAATTCGCGTGTTGTCGCAACTAAAATGGCTTTGATTAGCCTTGATGACTTGTGAGCTCTTTGAACAATGCTTCTTCTGCTGAAGTTCAGAGTGTTTACACTTCATAAGTGAGCTCTTTCGGACTAAATTACTAAATATCTATTACTTTTGATCGAAGCTGTTTTCAGTGTTGGTAAAATATTCTTATCATAGACTATTATACCAAAAGTTTTTAAAATTTAGCTGGTGAACATTGTTCCAGGTGATTAAAAATCATTTATTTTTTAAGTTCATTTAATACCAAAAGCATTTTAACATATAGGTCTGCTCTGGTAAGTTGACCTCTGACAATGACAGTATTTGCCTCATTTTCAGGTTAATAGGAAAGGTTCATTGCCGCGGATTTCAGTAGGAATACCAATATAAAACAACTGCAAAAGTAACCCAACTCAATTCAGTGCCAATTACCCTTCCTTATTACCCGAAAAACAAGTATAGTGCTCTTCTGGTAAGCCAAGCTATGATCTTGACACTGTTTGCCTCCGGGAGTTAAGTAAAAAGGAACGTGCTATTGGAGCGGATTAGAGTTGGAGTACTATATGAAAGTGAAACCCAAATCAATTCAGAACCAAATATTCTTCCCTATTGAAAGAAAGAGAGGTAAACATTGTCAATTTTTGGGGTTATCTTACCAGAGCAGCACCAATGTTTTGGCTCATATTGTTTTTGAAGGCAAATATATAAACCTACTTTCACTCAAAATATTTTAACATAATTTGACGCCATTGCTTTCGATGCTAGAAAAATAAACCTATCTAATTAGTTTCATTATCAAGATGTCTCCTTCAGTACATCTACATTCAGTTGCTTTCTATACAAGTCACTCAATTTTTCAATTTGTTGCTTTTCAAGCGCAAGTTGCTCAGCGACCATTCGCATTCGCTCGGCAAGTTCCGTCTTGGAACCCTTGTCGAAGTTCTCGGAGGTCCTCATGAACTGATAGATGTCCAGGGCCACGAAAATGGCTCCCAAGCCGGCTGCGACCATTTGTGTGGTGAAGGAGGCAACCTGTGCTCCGGTGGCTGCCCAGGTGGCTTCAGCAGTGGTGCTTTGTAGAGCAGCACCACTTATTTTTTTGATGGTTTCTGGACCAAGAGTAGCTAGCTCTTTCATGGCCTGTCAATTGAATGGAGAAAAGTTAAGGAAGCTGAAGAGAAACTAAAGAAATATGAAGTATAAAAAAAATGTTAACCACTTTCTGATAAAGGTTATAACTAAAAAAAATAAAAAATACTCGGTTGGAAACATTGGGGTGTCGATAATGCAACCTGGATCATCAGACATTTTGTATCAAAATTCTTTTTTTTTTTTGTATTTTTCTCCCTTGGGAGAGGGGGGGGTGGGGTGCTGCGAATGAATCGCTAAAAGATATATTTATGTCTTTGCATTATATTCAATAGAGCTTTAGATTACGTTACGTTGTCAGTCTGTTTTACATGAGCTTTAGAGGTAATATTACGACACTTTACAACCGAAGACAAGTTAAGGGGGAGAATCATAATGTTCTACTGCCGTACTATAATTGCCTTGATCAAATTTCTGTGGACAAAAATGTAACAGAATTAGTGTAGCTCGTTTTATTGGAGCTTTAGGTAAAAATCCTTAAATGCGAGTTGACTCAAAATCCTTGAAATCAGTTCTCCACTGGCTTGTTTGTAACTAGAAATGTTCCGCCAGTTGGAGGATTTCACTTCAAAAAGTCGGAACAAAGGTAATCAATTTCAAGCCTAACATATTTTTTAGTCTAAATTATAATGCATTTTTTAACATTGTAAAAACATGTAACAATACAGTCCAAATTATATTAAAATTAAGGGTGATGATTAATATTTTAAGCAAGATTCCTTTTTCAAAGAAGTGTCAAAATAGTGCCCGATTCTTTCAGTATGCTCTTACTTCCCTATCCCCCCCCCCTCTCACTTTTCTCAAAATGTCTCTCTTTTTTTTCTCTGTTTCTCTTCCCTGGGAAGGGAAGCACACGTAAGGAAATGACTAGTTTTTTAATGTTAGTACATTCATATATATATTTTTTAAAATCACAATACCTCTGTTGTAATAGAATATTTATCACTTTTACCCTTCAGTACAGTCTTTTGGACTAATAATTGACTACGTTCTTAGTTTCTAATTAATGAACTTCGCATGAAAAGAACGAAGAAAAAAGAAATATTCGGGAAAATTGCGTGAATATTACTTTATCATGAAATTAAAATATCAAATGTTTTACCTGGAAGAAATCAGAAGAGGAAGAAAGTGTGCGTGAAAATGTGGGAGCACCCCCGAATAGATTGTCCGTCTTGTTCAGTTGCTGTAGGAAAGCTCTGTCTTCTGGGTAGAGGCACCTGACGAGGGTAACGATGTCATCCAAAGAGTTGGCTCCTTCTTTGAGATGTCGGAATCTCCTTTCGAGTTCCTCGTCACAGGCAGGGGACACTTGCAGGACCTTGCCCAGATCCTCCATCAAGGATTCGTTGTTGAGCTCAGCGAGAATGGATATCACCTGTTGTTCGTGAAGGATGACTTCACGGAAGGCATCACTGAGTGCCTTGGTGTAGAAGGCATCCTCTTGCAAAACCTTAGAGGCTTGCTCTGTGAGTTCTTTGGTTAGGTAGACTTCTGCTAAGTTGGCGCCGAGAGTAGTGGCCGAACCAGCTACGGTACCCACTAAGCCACCAGCAGATAAGGCTAAAGAGACACCTCCTGAAAGCGGCAAGAAATAAATCCATTTAATTCTCTCAGTGCATTAAGATAGGAAAATTAGTATTTGATAATTATAAGCATGTATGCATTCAACTTAATAATTTCTGAAGTTTCAAGCTCCTTTGATCGAAGGTAGTAGAAAATTGGTCTGTTTCGTTGAATGAAGTTTTACTAACTACTAGATTTAATTCGTTTACCAAAGGGCTTGAGGAAAACACTTTGGGCTCTACATCTTTAGCCAGAAATAAATACGTAAAGTTGTTTGGTTTACATCTAGAGTATCAAAGCATGAATCTTTAAGAAAATTCCAACTGTCACCAACATCTTTACAATAGAAAGTCTCCGCAGATGAGCAGCTTTTTGGGCTGATAAATAAATTGCTTGCAGTTTGGTAAGTTTCATGGTCAACAATAAGTTGGAACTGTTAGCTGTCCACGGTCAGCTTTATCTTTGTACTGCCCTTTTACATGCTCTAAGCAGCAACTCAAGCTAATCCCAAGACTTTATGCTGAATAGTAAGGAAAGAAGGAGGAAGAAAAGTTAGTTTTGATAGAGAGCAAGTTTTTTTAAATTAGAACTCACCACTGAATGGTGCCAAAATGAGGCCACCGATTGCAGCCGTGCCACCAGCAATGCTTGAAGAAGTACCCGTCAGGCTAGCGATGTTGACGTTATGGTGGTGTCTGTCTATTTCTCGTGCGACTGCCGGCAGCGTTTCTAGTACCTCCTCCCGACTACACGACCACAGGTCAGTCAGAGTAACGAAAGTAGTCTTCGCCTGGTTGCATTGAATGAGTGCAGGCTGAAGTCTGGAATTGAATTCTTGAATTTTATATTTCAATTCCTGCCGAGTTTGTTCTTTGCTGCGGCCGACGCCCATAACCTGGTAAAAGGAATGAAAGTTCAAAAAGCATTATTTGCCAGGAGTTAAATCCGACCATGGTTTTCTAAGAATTGTGCCAATGTAAACGTATCTCTCACTATCAGCTCGATAAATATTGCCAAATGAAGTCAAATTTCTTCAAGCCACATTTACCTTTAACAGATATTCTATTATAATTAGAAACATATTTCTTTAGGGCATCGCAAGTCCTTATAAGTAGGGCGTTTTTGTTTGTTCCATTGAAAGAACTCTGATGGATTTTCCGCCTTTTTAAGGAGACTTTCCGTCATTGAGTTTTAACACTGGATTTCAGAATCTGCTGAATTTCCAATGAACATCCAAATCAATTACCAGGAGAGACCAATTGAAAACAATCAAGCTGGTTGTTTGTTACGTTTCTGTTTGTTAATATTTATTGATAAGAAATTTTTCAAGATAGCAAATTGTGATAGAAACATAAACAACTGGAAAGTTCCCCAGCAGATTTTTGTCAAAATCAACAGAATCGAAATGTGAATGTTAGTTAAAAGTTCATGCAGCCAGAATAAAATTTTGAAACCACTCCCTTCACAACAATTTCCGTGAAGTACTATGTATTACTTTTATGCGGCAAAGTTATAAAGCAATTGGCCTCTTATTTCTCCAGAAATTCTTTAAAATGTCAATTCTTGAAAGAGTCCCAACACTTGGTTAGTGTATTGGTATGCTTACATACTAATTTCCAAAAAATAGGGAATTTTTATCTAGTTGCTGCAATAATTAAGTTCGCACTCCACTAATCGAGCATACCTACTAAAAGTAATTATAGTACATATGTGTACTACCGCAACCAAGGAAAAAGTATAGTTACCCTAACTTGTTTCATTCTTAGATTCTTACTATACTTGCTAATTTTGAAATTTTCAAAAATTCTTCTGTGATCAGGTTCTAACAAACCAGCTGAGCCGAGCCAGGCAATGCGAGTGAATCCAGGTTTAAGTCAACTTTGTTAATTTTGTCTTCCAGACAAAAATCCTGAAGAACCCTTGATTTAAACATATATTGCCAATCCTAATATGTTAATTTATATTCATGTAAGAAATGTTACAATCATAACACGCCCTCCGGAAGGTAAACTCTGGCTGAAGATCAAAATATAAACGTTTTGGAAATTCAAAGAAAAATCAATAACTGTGACTAATGGTATTGAGCTTTTTAATGGTATTTAAATAGCATTTAAGGGGCGTCGGTGGTCTAGAGGTAGAGTCTTCTCCTCGTAAGCAAGAGATCGCGGGTTCTGGTCCCGCCCCGCCCATGGATGTTGTTTCAACTTCTCTGTGCCGTAAATCTGTCCTGTGCTAGTCAGGAGGCAAGGCGCGTAGTACGCAATCCTCATGTATGTCGAAGCTGATGACTTCTTTATATACAGGGTGTCCACTCCAATCGTGGCCCAATAGCTAATTTCTAAACCGTTAGAGATAAGCATATAATTTATTTAGAAAAAAATCTCCAAATTACGAAAGGAATTTTGGGTCGATTCAATGTTTTTCAAAAAATCAAATTTTGAAAGAGTTACGAAATTTAAACTTTTTTTAAACAGCCCCCAGTCCTATCAATCATATTTAGTAAAACATTCTTGACACTGTAACGTTTAAAACTAAAAAAAATCACTCTTCTACCAAAGAAATTGACCGAGTTATGACGTTTTGAAAAGTCAAGATTTTTAGGGATTTCGCATACGGTCCCTTAAGCTATCTCTGGATGACGTCTTGAAATAATGCAAAATCTTGATTTTCAAAACTTCATAACTCGGTCAATTTTTGTGGTAGAACAGTGGTTTTTTTTTTAGTTTTAAACGTTACAGTGTCAAGAATGTTTTACTAAATATGATAGATAGGACTGGGGGTTGTGTAAAAATTTAAATTTCGTAACTCTTTCAAAATTTGATTTTTTGAAAAACATTGAATAGACCCAAAATTCCTTTCGTAATTTGGAGATTTTTTTCTAAGTAAACTATATGCTTATCTCTAACGGTTTAGAAATTAGCTGTTGGGCCACGATTGGAGTGGATACCCCCTTTTTAATTAAAAAAAAAAGGGATTTATGTATTTAGGGGCCGCC